>VZSZ01002054.1:248628-354209 GCA_013398815.1 Ibidorhyncha struthersii
AAAAAAAACAACAGAAAAGAAAGAGACCCCCTTGGCTTCTGACACTGACGAAAACAGAAACAGTACTGGAGGAACAGCCTGCAAAGCTGGTCAGGCCCTTGGAAATGAGACCCTTTCCCAAATGAGGTACTGTCAGTCTGCTGGTTGTGCTGAGAGACAGCACAAGAGAGAACAAAAAGCACAAGAGATGCTGTCTTGTGGATATGAGTTCAAAAAGCTAGCTCGAAGGGAGCAAAAGCCCTACCATACATGTTTCTCAAAACGGGGTAGAAGAAAGGCGTATAAAAATTAATGACGGGAAAAGCAGAAAAAAAGATTAAGAAAAGAAAACAGTATTTCCCCCTGTGGGAAATCTGTCTCTCACACTTGTCTGACTTTACTTTATTCTACCATATTGAAAGTGGCACGTGTGACTACCTGTTCTTTAGCGTTCATCTGAGTAAATGTATCAAATAGCATAACTGCACAGAAACTGAAAGGGAAATGCATTACCTTCTTTCCACATACTGCAGAAAATATTAGAATACAAGTTTGACAAACTGAAACCCCAGAGTTAGAACAAAAAAGGGTATTTCCGTGAAACATCAGGAGATTCTCCAAAGGCCTGCACAACCATAAAGGATTCCAATTGCATTAAAGTATAGTCGGGAGCTGGGCTCCCAGCTGTCGTCTGGATTTGAAACCTCCCATGTGATCACAAGGCTTTATTCAAATATGCATATACACGTTTACTTCACAATCTAAGTCCAAAGATTCTCAGACTAACTCCCAAAGTAGCTGCTGCCGCAAATTAATGGGCACACCCTGTTGTTTAGAAAAACAACCACAACAGACTGGAACTCTTGCGATGATGCGCAAGAGCAGATCCAGGCACCACTAAATGATTAGCATGAAGGAAGATGGAAAATATACATTTGAAGAACACGCAAGAAAAATGCACCTGCTGAGAAGCAAGCTGGGATTCAACTCCAGAAAAGTTATTCTCAGGTGAAAATATACATCTTGTGAGCTCAAGAACTGCCAAGTAAATGTGATTTACTCAAACATGCAGATTTTCCTCTAGTATATCAGTAAGACTCTCTTTTAGAAATTTCTGTGGTGACAACCGGACTTTAATCACCCGATTAAAACTGGGGTGATATGTTTGGGTTACTGGCTTACAGATTTTTAAAAAGAGTGAAAGAAATGGTTGTTCCAGACAAACCCCTGTAGACCAGCATCCAACACTAACAAATGTGCACAGACACCACCCCATCCTTTTGCTCCTGAAGGTAATGCCCACCCTGGGTGGGAGCGGAAAACACTGGCAAACGAGCAGAGGGAACCCTGCAGAACAGGCTGGCATACCCTGCGCTATCTGTAAAACGTGTAAATAAACAAGGAATATCTTAGTCTCAGGTTTGTCAGTCTGGTCCATTACATGAGTGGTGCATTTGTTTAAAATTAAAAAATACAGCATCCAGAGCATCATGATGTCTACCTTGAAATAAAATGTTAATGGAGAATAAATATGAAAATAATTTCCATAAGAGCATTATGAAGAAAAAACACAATGGGGTTTCTCCTTTAGAAATACTTTATCACCTTTAAAGTCTTATCAACACACTGAAAAAAGTAGATTTTAAAAGGGGAAGATAGTTAATTTTAAAAAAAGAATATGAAGCCCCCTATTTCAGTCATTTCTTTATTTCTCATCTCATAGTTCTCACAGGTGATTTGTTCAGATAGCTTAACCCTATATATAAAGCAATAAGCATCCATTAACATTTTAACAGGTTTGCTTTATGTATAAAGCAACAAGCATCAATTCTTTAGTGAATTTTTAAAAACTTACCTAAATCTCGTTATAATTCACATTACAATAAAGAACTTCAGAGACCATCACTCATTCCATTTAGATCATCATATTTTTTCCTCCTTGTTGTTCCCTTTTTTATACAACACATTACACAGCTGAACTTGATCAATATCTTAGTTTAAATCATTCCTACCCTGTCAAATGGCCTTCATTTAGTAGATTGTTATCCCACATTTGTTTGTGATGCTTTTTCTGATGCACCTCCCTGGCCTTTTTGCTCAATGAAAATAAACATCCTTTAATACCTTTCTATCTTTTTATGAGCTAGGGTTATTATTAGGGTTTTTTTAATTTATTTTTTTTATTACTATTGTTGCAAAATGACAAAAGCATTCAGGACCTTATCCAACAATCAGTTGCTGCTGTGCATATGAACACAGGTCAAGGTGATCATTGCAGGCTGCAGCAGAAACCCTATTCAGAAAGAAATTAGACAGCTGAGCCAGTCAGCAGATCTGCTCCTCCACCCTGAGCTCCCCCCGCCCCCNTAATGACACCTGATTAAGAAGATTTCTAGAGATGTCAGTTGGGTTAGTTCAGGCTGCTGCTGGGCATCTGGTGAGGGCTGCGCTCCTGGTCCCTCCTGCTCCTGGCTAATGGAGACCAGCAAGACCATGCAGGTGCCCTCTGTCACTACCACCAGGCACCCTGCAAGAGAGTATCTCTTTGCTTGACAGCATCTCCAGTCCCAACCAATAGCAAGTTGACCCAGCTGGTACAACAGCGCTGTGTCCACACTGCAGCCTTCAGATAAAACCTGCCCCCTGCCTACTTCTTATTACCCGTCACAGGGTTTGAGGGAAGAGCGGCCCATGGGACAGCAGAGAGACTTCTGATTCAGCCCATGCATGAAGAGATACTACTCCCCTGGAGTGTTCAGCTTGGCCACCCCATGTTCCCACTGCCCTGGCAGTCAGTGCTTGTCAAACAAGATAGCGGATGACCTTCTGCAAGAAGGGCAGAAGGTGAGATCTATGGGCAACAGAGATGCACAGACTCTAGATTTGGGAGCACTTCTGGGCCTCAGGACACAACTGGACCATGTTAACTAATGAATACTATTGCTATAACCTATGAAGTTCCTGATGATTTGTGTTGTTTATTTATGCTAATTTATATTTTAATTTATGTTGTCCTTAGAGAAGAAATGCTGACTTGCTTTGTTACTTTGGCCTTTACTAAATGTATCCTGGTAGGCCATCATTCATTTCCTAGTAGCGCAGTTTATTGAAGTTTATAGGACTTGCAAAGAAAGTGGCTCACATAAAGGATAAGGCCTTGTTTTCCCTCAGGAGCTTCCCAAGGATCAATATTTCACTTATCACAACTATGAAAACAGCAGGAAAAAGCAGCAGAGAACAACACAAAGTGAAGGTGAAGAGGAGGAAGCCCTCCCTACTGCGCCCTGAAACTCCCCAAAAGAGAGCAGGAAAAGCAAAGCTATTCTGGGATTGAGCAGAACAGAGGAGGCAGGTCTCCAAGCTACAAGAGCTGCAGGGCTCTGAGCTTAACCACCATTGAAAGGGGAGATTCTGCTCACAGTGGACACTGCTGATCCATAAGCACTTTAAATACAAAATCTTGCTGAGAAGTCCTGGACTGAGCAGCCAGGCTGTACCATGAAGAGTTCTCACAGCCAGAGACATGTTGTCTGTCCCTGCAAGCAATGAAACACCCAGGGGATCATGCTTTAGACACAGCTTAAAACTCAGTTTCTTCATTTTTACCTCTTCAGGCAGAAGGTGATGTGCTTGAAATTTATCTGTGTACGTTTTTTAGACATTTGATCAAAATAAATGAAAATAAAGATTTGTTGCAGAATGTATTCTCTGATCTGCAATGCCACTGCAAAGAGAAGCGATATGTGAAGTAGTCTGGGTTAGGCTTTTCCTGGAATCAAACCTTATTTCTGCCCAACATGCTGATTTCCTTTCACTTCACAAATGTTCCTTCAGAACAGAATTGGATTTTGACTTGCTGTAAATGATTGCATACAAAAGCGCATAGAGGTATTTCCTACTAATATCCCACAGATCCATTATGCAGTAATAAGTATGACCAGGTCAGGACTTGGCATCAAGTGCCATTTCCGGAAAATACTTTCCCTTCCTTTATACCTCCATGTTGCTTCTCCTTGTTAAGAGTACTTACATGAGTACTGGGGTCTTAGGAGACACCTATCATGTTGTTAAGAAGCAAAAAGTTTATAGTACTCGCAGATAAGAAGCTTTACTTCTGCACAAATCTCCTTTTTGTCTCTCTGCTCACCCTATCATTCCATTTAATGTTTCATTTGTAAGTAAACAGAAAAATTAGCATTTAAGAAATAAGAACACAAACAGCAAAACAAGCAATTTGATGCAAATCCAGCTGAAACATTTTTGCAGAAACTATTGCATAGATTTACAAATTAATAAATAAGGAGCTGGCAACCAGGAATAATCAACTAATTCTCATTTCATTCCACCTTCAGGTCCTCCTAAAACAAGACCCATGGAGGAACAGCTGATTGCCTAGAAGGGCAAAACGACTATTTCTCATCTTTGATCTTTCTTTTTTACCAGGTAGATTGTTCAGTATTAACTCTTCACTCTCTAAGAACACTGGAAAAGCAGACTCTGCAGGACCAAATGACCTATTTGAATCCTTTCTGTTACACTGAGAGATTTTGGGGGAGAAAGGAAGGAGGATTTGCCCCACTAAGATTTGTATGCACAACACAGGGAAAAAAAAGACACAATTTTCCACTGCTAGGAATCTGTCTCCAAGAGACCAAGGAAGAGGGGAAGACTACACATTTCAGTAGTGTAGTCTTGCATTCTTCACCTCACTTCATTAAAAGACGAGGAATTAGCAGCTTCATAACAAAATCATCCAGCTATGGACATCCATTATTAGGGCCGGAAGGAACTTTTACTTGAATATAAATTTTCATGATCATTAAAGGATCACTTTGTAAAAAACAAGGCAAAAATAGTTGGTCTTGAATTCTAGCAATGGCAGCCATCTCGCTATTTCAAAGCAAAACTTTCAAAAGGGCTATGAAGATGATTAGGGGATTAGAACATCTTTCATATGAGGAAAGGCTGAGGGATTTGGGTCTCTTTAGTCTGGAGAAAAGAAGATTGAGGGGGGATCTTATTAATGCTTTCAAATACTTGAAGGGAGGATGCCAGGGGGATGGGAGCAGTCTTTTTTCAGTGGTGCCCATTGATAGGACGAGGAGTAATGGGCACAAGCTTGAACATAGGAAGTTCCATCTTAACATGAGGAGGAACTTTTTTACTTTGAGGGTAGTGGAGCACTGGAACAGGCTGCCCAGAGAGGTTGTGGAGTCTCCCACTCTGGAGACATTCAAAACCCGCCTGGACGCTGTCCTGTGCAACCTGTTGTAGGTGACCCTGCTCTGGCGGGGGGGGTTGGACTAGATGATCTCCAGAGGTCCCTTCCAACCCTGACTATTCTGTGAAAAGCATTTGTCTTTATAAGAAGATGAAGTTTTCTAAGGGAAAACTGGGGGATTGCTATGCCAAAAAGTTGTCTGAAGTGATTTTAGGAAGAGGGGTGGGGAGAGGGAGAACAGCAAAGGAACAGCTTAATGTTTCTAACCTTTCCGTAAGTATATAGTAGAAAGGGCTCTCCGGGTGAGTCACTGTGTGGGTGATTGGCAGAGTGCTGCTGAGTGGAAGAACAGCGGGGGCGGAGGAAGATTACGTGAACTCATTGATGACTACTTACATAAAGAGGAATTACTACGCAGCAACCGCTCTTTTAGCAGTACTACTGTCTTTCTAGAAAGTTGCACAAAGGGCAGCTTTACACTATGAGCTTTCTACTCCTCAAATTTTCTGCCATTGGGGTACACTGGGCAAATGTCACACAAAGGTTTAATTGCTATTGGCAAATTTCTGAGTTTATGCAAGGCAAAACACAAACTCTCTCACATCGTACCCCCTTTTCCCAGTGTCTCACATTCTGTGTAATGTCCATCAGTAGAAATGTTCTAGAAAAATGTAGCCACTGTCCATATTACAGCCACCTTTCTAGTGATGATTTTGAATTATGTTGCTTTCCAGTGATAAAAAGCGTTGTTCACTCTTCTTTTAAAACTTCAGCGTATTTTGGAAATACTTCCCTTTTTACAAATCTTTGTTCTCCATTAAGGTTTCCATAATTCTTTTTTTACCCCTGTAGATTAGAAAATCCAGGACTCTCTTTTTGGCCAAACTCCCAGCAAATTAACGTATGTCAATTTGCTTGTTCTTTTCATCCTTGCTCTTCAGTCCCAGATAACTGTTTGGCAATTTGATTTGGACCCAGCAGTCAATTCTTATGGAGAGTAAAAGATATTTTTCAAGTTATTGGTCCCGGTAAGGTTTAGCAGAAGTGGGAATAATACTCCACTATGCAGCTGCAAGAAGATGTTCCTCAGTGTATATTACAAAAAGCATGTAATAAATTCCCAAGATACAGGATTATTAGAACATAAAATGCAGATAGTTTCTTATTTTATGGATACAAACCACATTCTAATTATTTTCAGGGTAAAACAGGGACTGCAGGATTTATCTCTATGTACTCCAAGCTCAAAGCAAAATATAGACCTAAATATATCAGCATAATTTCTAAAACCATGAAACTCTCTTCGTTCTTGCCACACTTTTTTCTTGGTGAATTTATTCATTGTTCATAGAAGAAGAGAACCATAAAACCAACAGAAAATTAAATATGCCACTAACTGTAGATACTCGGGCAAAATAGACTTGTGACATTTAAACAAAATAGCAACTTGTGGCAGCCACACACATTTCTGGAAAGTTGGCTATCCAGCATGACTTCTCTTGTTCTGATTGCTCAACTGTTTCCTTGTAGTTTGCAGCTTCCTGTGATGGGAGAAGGTCCCAAGCACCATGCCAAAGGCTGGCCAGGAAGGCAGATTAAATGAAATGATGGCTCCTACCTGTGTGCTGATTGAAGTTAAGGGAAGCTGAAGCAGTTCTCACAGAGAGATGTCAAAAATTACCTGGCTGAAAATTTTGGTGAAAGTCATTCAAAATTTTGAGCTCTGGAAAAATTCTTACCAAAGAACCAACAAGTATTGAACAAAGTTTCTAGAACATCAGAACAGCATCTGCAGCAAGCCAATGAACGAAACAGGATAAATATAATTTCAGAGTCTGTGGGATATGGTGCCAAAACCTCCAAGCTGCTCTGAATCTGCCACTGCAAGTCCCTGCCCAGTTCTCCCCAAACTCCTTCATCCACAAAGTCTTAAATCCCTCCACATTTCCTCTAATCCCTTTGGTTTTCCTGGAAACACTTTGAAAACCTCCTCGATTCGGTTTTGAGGAGCTGTACTAGGATGTGCAGGCAAATGACTCAGCAGTACAAATGGTACACGTCTACAATGAGTGAATGCAGTACAAACTTTGGGGGAAAGCAAGCCCATGTTTCATGTTAAAGAGAAGTGTTCTTCCATGCACATATCTGTAAAGGGCAAAGAATAGGGAATGGAGAGCTGGTCCTGAATTATATCATTAGCACTGTTCAACAGTAAAGGTAATTTAATTCTTAAACAGCCAGGCTTAATCCCACAATTTAATCTACTAAAGAACTATTATCATTACTACGAAAGCTTCATTTCCAGTTAATAGACTCTTTTTTTTTCCATTAACTTGTACCATGCCATGTAAATATATCTTACTTGTGTCCCTATGTTTATAACTCTCTAAATGCCAGAAAGTAAGTCAGCCCATTTTATTTCCATAACTGTTTCATTTGTAGATTTCAAAGCACTATCCACTGGCTGAAAAGCTTTCTTATTCCTATTTTACATATGAACAAGCTTAAACACTGAGAGTTTAAATGATGTGGTTCATAATCATATACTAATTTGACAGCAGAGTCAGATTTCCTGATCCTTGGTTGACCAGGTTGTACCTTTTCTGAAAACAAGGCATTTAATAATACAATAGTCATATCTATTAGCTATTACACACAAAATGTGAATGTCTGCTGTTCCAGGTGGCACCCTCACTAATGTGCTCAAACACAGCTCAGGAAATAAAAATGCTTGCCAGTGCTCTCTATTCCATTACTTTAGTAACAAAAGCATAAAAATAAAGATTTTTCTTCAATTAGAGAAACACCATCATAGCCACACTTCATAGAAGGCTAAGGTTGCATATGTTACATCTTCACTGAGTAGTGTGGAAATGGGCATCTGTGGAGGACTGCTGGGTGTTTGCTGATAACATGTAAGGGAAAAAGTTGACAAAACCAGGCATGTATCTGTTACACTGGGGCCTGGAATTGCCAAGAGAAAAATATTAAAGAGCCTAAAAAATGAAGAAAACATTTTACCCAAGAAAAATTAAATGCAATCCTCCAAAAAGTAGGGACATTCCAGGTTTGTTTATAGCTAGTCTGAAAGAGGAAAACACGTGTAAAAGCCTTGGAAAAAAGTTACAGAAGGCGTGGTTCAATACATACAAACACTACAAGCAGAAATCAGTGTCCATGATACCTTACCGCATAAAGTTTTTCTTGCTGTCTATGAAGAAGACCTGACTCTCAGACTAGACACTTTTAAGCCACAACACACTACTCCACAGGCTAGACTGGGCTGTGGGAGGGAATTGTCATTTCTTTATCGTAGTTCATCGTGGTGAAGGGAGGAGGTCTGACGATGGAGTTGGCAGAAGAGAAAGCCCCGTGCCATCTGTGAGCAGCCTGTGTAAAACAAGTTAGTGCTACAGCTAGCAGCAGTGCAGGAAGGACATGAGTTTCAGAAGCCAAAGCAAGGTTTTATAGCATCTGTCTCATTGTTGACCTTTTCAGACAGGATCCAGTGCTGGAGTTACATACGCTACCCCCAGGATTTCCCCAAAGTTTTGTGCCTCAGGACATCTTTCCCCTCTCTGCCTCTGAGTTGTCAGGACCTTTCTCCAACATGCTTGGCCTCAAAGGGGTTTGTGCCTCCGTGGCCCTGTGTAAGGATGAGGGCTATTCTGCTCTAACCCAAGGGAATGCACTGCCTTGACCTTCCTTCTCCTGCCAGAATGACAGCAGCAGCTTGGATTTACCCCGAGCATGAGTCACCCTTTGGAAACATAAGAGTGCTCCTTATTAAGGGTCTTTGAGAGCAGTCCTGGTACCTTTACCTGGTCTCTAAAACATGACCTTGCAAACGTATCCCAGAAGACAGGGACCAAATGAGCTGGTTTGATGAGGGTCCAGGCGCTAAACAGGTTAGAGACTAACCTGACAGCCTGCCCGGGTCACTGTACAGGAAAGGAGCAACAGACCCAGCTGGCCCATGGAGGTGCCGACCTTCCTACCAGAGAAGTTTGTCATTTGCTAGAATATGAAAATGCCATCTCAGCTTGGCTCTTCACACCAACAGTCAGGTCAGGTCCCTGGCACTTGGGCCAAACCACCCCTGTGGGCAGGTTGCCCACCTTATCTTGTCCGAGCTGTATGAAAGGGGAGCTGTATATCTTTAATCACATCTTTCATCTGTGTTGCCAATTGAGTTTATTTTAAAAAACAACAAAACTTTGGGTCTCATATACTTAACTGTGCATAGAGAAACAAAAGGAGGGAAAAATATGTTGGGAGAAAAAAGAAAGAGGTAAAACACAGAAAGATGAAAGACAAAAGAAATCTCATTAGAAAGCGCCAGAACATTGTTTTCACAATTTAATTACCAAATATTAGGGAAGTTATTGGGAAAGAAAGATAATTAAAATTTTTAAAAGAAAAAGCCGTTTCCAATAAGTTCAGCACATTTCAAACAGCTCTGAAAATGATAAATTTAACTTCCTAAGGTGACTCAAGGAAAGAGAAAGTAACCTTAGGGTAATTTAGATCATACCTTAATAGGGTGACAGCATCAAACATGGTACGTATGCTGACCACCTCTTACTTCTTTCTAATAAACTGTTATTATTGAACTAAGGAATGTTTAATTTTAGCTACAGGATATATAGTTCTCTCATATGTGTTTGTTACTGCAACAAAGAGTTTAAAGATGTCACCTGGGCATAGTCTCTTAGGGTTTTTTTGTTAAATATCAATGTATCACTTAACTGTGCGTTTTTATTTTTCAGTGTTTACAGTGTCCTCAATTTGAAGAGAGAGCATGCAGTAAAAATATAGACTAAGAGCATTCAGATCATTACTCACTCACACATGAAACCAATACAATCCATTCTGTGGGATGCTACTGTCAAAACTGAATCACATAAGTAAATTATTTTAACCCCTCTTTCCAAGACTGGGAAAGGAAAAGTATAGCTTAGTAAACAAATGATTCCTAAGAGAAAACTAAAGAAGGAGAAAAACCTGTTATCAATCACAGGATGACTATGAGCCAGTGATTGGGTTTACTATGGAAAAAGACAGATATGATCCTTGATGTAACTGGAAAGGTATTTCCAGCTGAAAGAGAGAAAGATTAGCCAGCATCGTGAGACATCTGGCATACTGAGTGTACTTTGCACCATTTAAGAAAAAAAAAGGGGGAATTTACACTGGAGAAGTAGCAGAGAAAGGCAACCAGAAATTCAGAAAAATGGCAAGTCTGTCTTGCAAGAGGAGACTGCAAATGCTCAACGTCGTCACACAGGAAATCAGGTGAAATATTATTGCTTGCCCTGTATGTCTATGAAACTACCAGATAAAAGATAATAGATAGAATTACCAGTCAGGTGCATAATGGGTGGTAAATTGCATTTAGGAAGTAACTATCAATGACTGACTTTCAGACTAGTGGGTTACATCAAGGGGACTCTGCTCTGCTCTGGGCCCGAGGCTTGTCAGATTTACATCAATGGTTTGGAGAGGACGAGCAAGAAGTGCTCATTTAACCTGCAAATTCAGCAAGTTAGAGGGGTGGCAAGAATATTGCAGAAGAAGAATAAAATACAAAACTATCTTGAAAACGGAAGAATTGGTCTGGGGTAAGAGGACTGTAATTCAATAAGGGAAATACGAAGCTCCACACATAGGTAAGGGTAATCAGTTGTTCAAGCAACATATAGGAAATGACTAGCATTGATACTGCAGTAAGGAACTCAATCGTTGTCAATCACAAGCTAAACATGAGAATAAAATTTGTTTAAAAATTCCATATGGGAATGTAACAGGAGTGTTGCCTATGAAATGAAGCAGTTCTCCTTTATCAGTAAGGCCTCAGCTGGCATACCGTTAATATAATTCAGGAAGGATACAGCCCAATTAAAGGGAGACTGAAAGACACTGAAGAAAATTTTTAAACACCTGGAAAAAATATCCTATAAGGAACAGTTGAAGAATTCAGGTTGTTTAGTTTATAGAAGGGACAATTTAGGAGAGATATGATAATATTCGTCAATATTTGAAATGTAGCTCTACTCAGAGAAGAATAAATATTTTTCCGCTTTTGTTAAAGGTGGAAAAAGATGTAGGGAATTTAAGTACAAAAAAAGGAGATTTAGCATAGATATTGAGAAAAAGGCCTAGAAGTAGGGTAATTAATCATGGAGACAGTCAGCCAAAGGGAGTTTATGGTCACTGATTCTCTGTTACTGGACCATGAATTTGGGAATCATTTGTCACGAACAATGTAGATAATATTCCCACCTCCAGAGATGTTGAGGAATTCCCAGTCCTTCGTTGCTGCATTCACACAGTCCTCAGCAGACTGCAGCTCTGTATCCTTCAGCATTGACTCATCACTGACTAAAGTCAGTTACTGTGGAGCAGAAACTTGTGAAATTCACACATGGGTTTAGGAAAGATTTGTATTAATTCTGCAAACTGCTGACAGGTAGAGAAGAAAGTTTTCCTTTGGACTCTTGAACCCCATCCTTGCTACATCTGGCTTTTCCCTCATCTTCCAACATCTCAACCTCTGCCAGAGTTCTGGACTGAACAGACCTTCTTGAGAGCTTAGAGCCCAGGAGCACTGCTCCCCTAAGCATTGGTGCTTGCTGCCCCCTCCATGTCTGTGCCACCAACTAGCTGGGTGACAACCCTGCCACTGCCAACTCTGACAGCATATGAACCCAACTGCCCAGCACCATCAGGAGCAATTCTGCAAGCACTGACAGGGTGCAGCGACACAGGGGATGCTTTTCCAAAACAGTGTGGCTGGCTGGAACTCTAGAAACACCTCTGAAGTGTCAGTGCCCAAGTGTGCTCATAGCTGTAATTAGCCTTGCTTTCAAGACCTTCATTATGACTATGGGGACAAACTCTGATTCAGCCAGCAAAAGGTTTTTTCGTTTTTCTCCAGTTCTCACTGTGACAGCTATTCTAGCGGATCAGTGTCTTCTGTTTGCTTTCTCTGGCAAAGCAGTCCTGTCATCACCCTGAGGGAGCAGAATCCTCTCCTACAATGATAAACCTGGCTATTAGAAGGGATTTGAACAAGCATTTTTGGGTTTTCTGTCCCGTTAGTAGTTCCTTTCAATGTATCTCATTTGCACATAACCCTTTATAAAAACACCCACGCAGTGGCATGCCTCACAGTCATCCAAACAATATTGATGTTTCCCAATTCTCTGCACACCCGTTTTCTGATGTGATTGTGCCAACTACCGTGGAGCCAAAGGAGGTTAACAGCAGGGATCAGAAGCAGCAAATTAGAAGCATTTTCCAGCTTCTTGCAATGAGTATTTTATTTCTTCAGCATCTTTGGTTTCAACATGCAGGGACAAATCCCCAACTGGGAAAAACAGTGTTCATGTATTGTCCTCAGAGGAACAATAGTGATATATCAACGGAGGACCAGGCAGAATTTGACAGGATACTTTAAAAGAAGAAGGGGAGTCAAACTGTAGTAAGTCTGCACACTGAACACTAAACCTAGGCAGCTTAACACTGGTTAGTTACAAGAGTATCAGAGACTTCTTTCACCACCAATCCAGTCAACTGCTGTCCAGCCTGGATGGGCCACCTCCTGTCAGAGTCTGTGCTGGGAGAGCAGCTCAGGCGGGAGGCAATGCCTCCTCAGCAAACGGGTTAGCACTACCCCAGGGCAGAAGAAATTAGGAACACATGAGGTATCCTACAGGTCCCACCCTTTTTCCCCGCAGGCATCTGTCAACAAATGCAGTTGCAGCTCTTCTAGCAAGCATAGACTCAGCAGTGCCTCATAGCCCCTTTTGCACCCCCTGTTCTTTCAGCCACAAGTTCTGAAAGAGCTTCTTTGGGATGCTCAACTATGCCTCTCTGTCCAACATTCAAAGAATTTCTTCAGGAGACCTGTAATGCATAGGTATAGACAGAGACTTGGTTTAGAAGTCAGGTTCCCTACCATGAAGCAGTTAAATGATCTGCAAATCTCTGGTTCTCCCCAGATTATCAGAAAGGCTGATACCTAAATAATGTATTTTTCCTGTGACTTCAGGATTCTGATTATTTTGCCACATGGCTTATAATTATTTGCAAAAGTATCTAATCTCCAAACTGAGCACTCAACGATGTTACAGTTTTGTAGCTAATGGCATCCACCTTCCAGAGCAAACAAGATTACATTGACGAACTTTCTATTCATGTCTGGATCTACCTTGAACTGCATTTACATACCAGATTGTCATGCCAATCACTGCTAAGAAAACTGTCTCCTGAATGTGAACTTTCCACCTATCTGGGTGAATAGATAGGTGTCTGTCTGAAGGACATGACAATCTCAGAGTAGCGCAGAGTTGCTAGCAAATATAGCAGTTCACAGCCTTCCAGTAGAACTCCCAGTATTTGAAATCCACGATAGTAGCCTGGGGAAACACTTGCATGGCTAATATCTAAATATTTTTTGTCAGATAACTAAGTACTTCAAAAGGAACTCATCCAAACATCCCTGCAACATTAACAGCAGTATAATCATGCTACTAAAACTTATCAATCTGCTTAGCTGGTGTGAAAATGAACTGAACTTGACTGATATATATCATCCAAAAGAAATTGATAGAAATAGGAAATGGGAGGCACTGACACAGGAGGTTCTTTCAGCTGCAGTGAATGTGAGCAAAGCCTTTTGACATGCCTACATGGAAACCTCAGTAAGAATTAAAGATTTCTTGTGTAATTTGAGAGCAAAGAAAATAACAAATTAATAGAAAATGCATTTTAGGATGTCCAAAAGAACATGAAGCAAAGTGGAGCACTTAGGCTGTCTAAATGTCTATAACTACGATGTAAGACTAACAACTAAAATTGCATCTCTAACTGCATGCAGCTTGTTTAACTGCATATAATGCATAAGGGTGGCTTCTATAATGTTGATTACTTCTGCAGGCTGATGGTGAGCTACAACTTTTGCGTCAAAAATATCAAGTTTAGCTTGTTACCAAAAGATCCAACCTCCAATACGATATTCAACCCTTTGGCAGTAAAAAAGAATTAACAAACAGTAGCCTTCCCCATTTGTCTGCCTCCTAGACAAGTGAAAGTAACCACATCCACTTAAGCAAAACTTGTTTTTCTTGGAGCGAAGATAGACACAGAGACTGCTGTTCTCCTAATCTTTTCCTTTGGATGAATGGTGGGACAGTGCTTCCCATTGCTGCCATCCCTGTAGGCCTGCAGCACCTAGGTGGGGTCAGGAAGAAAAGGTAGATATAACTCCACAATGGGTGCTATAACAAGGGACAGTGTTGTGCAGTTGACAAAGAAGCGGGGCCATGGCTGAGGAACCTGAGGCAGACGCTCAGTTAAAGGCCAGAACTGCTGTTTGGGCTTGACACAGTCTTGACAAATTGCTTTTCTTAGTGGAAAACACAGAAATAATTGATTGGGAATGTGTAAAAGCAAGAAGTACCATGCCGTCAGGCAGTGATTGATACAATGCTCTTGCATTTAGGTCTATACACCTGCAACCATTAGCCTTTACCAAGTGATAGTTGTCCTTGTACTAACTTAAGCAAGGGGGAAAGGATTGGTCAAAAGGCAGATCTATTAGCGTAACAAATAACCTCCCCGCAACATGTCTTCTCATTTCTGACTCAAATGCCATATAGGTAATACTTGGGAGTTTTAAATTTTTGAGGCCCAAAAGCTGTATTCCTAGGCTTTTTCTTAGAAGGTTTGCTGCACCTTACTCAATCAAGAAATTCCCCTTGCCTCCCCTGTCCTTTATTCTGGCTTTCTCACCTGCAGTCCCTGACCCTGGAGCAAAGTTCACTCTCTCCCCTTGTGCACAAATGGGCTTTTGATGGAGGCAGCTTGCTTTCTACTGAAAACACCTCTTCCCCACTCATGGAGTTAACTTGCAGGTTTTAAAGGTAAAACAGGACAAAATGTTTCGACCTTGAAGCTGTGAGACAACCTTCTGCTATCTAATGATCAACTGTACCCAGCCAGAGAAAGTCAACTTGCTTTATAACAATTCCATTCTCTGGAGAAGAACTACTCAGCAAGATATCCTGAAAGTCACCTAGCAGCAGCTATCATCATCTTCCTATTAGACTTATTATGTGTTAATCATCAGCTGTAGCACTTTGCCACATATCTGTTTGTTGCATATGCATTTCATGTCTTTTTGTTTTCTTTTCCAGGAGTCAACAGTATAGTCCTCAATTTAATTGAAGAGATGGCACTCAGGAAAACAATAATTTCTCTTTTTTTTCCTCTCACCTTGCTATAGTGGCATTCAAATTGCAGCTGGGAAAAGGGAGTATACACAAATAGTCCTGGGGGGTGACACGTTCTGCCAGTGCAATCAGCTTGCTCTAATATTAATTAGATAATGCATTGTTTATGAAGAACAAAATAGGACAAGGGTCCAAAAAGGGTAGAGAAAGGTTTAGCAGCTCACTAGATTTCAGGTGGTGTTTTACCAGGCCGAATTCTCAGTGTAAAACAGTGAACTGCCACAAAATCATTAGGACTATGCTGCTTTACATCAGGTAAAGACTGGCCTGCCCACATACATAAAGATGTACCTTTTTTCATGCAGGTGGGCACAGGGCTGTGAGTCTAAACCCAACAAACCAGGGACTGAATACAGGTGCCACTATTCCACTTTTATATCCTCAATATCTGCAGATTTCTTTAGTAACAACAATTAGCATTCAAGAAACGGGTAGGAACTGTCCGCTCAATTGGCAATCAAAACCAAACCAAATGCAAGCCAAACTTGTAGTTCGTCTACAGCATGATCAACAGAGGTTTAATTTCTTCTGAGATTCATGACCACAGGAAACCCCCAAGTCAGAATACTTAAGATTTGCCCAAAAAGTAGAGATAGAAATGCTGCAGGAGAAAAAACATTGCATGGTACAGAATGAGCCACTGCGCTTTGCAGAAGCTAGTTAGAGTCTCATCATTCCCCCAGCTACAAGTTTTATATTTAGTGTATGATTCCATTTCAGTAATTCATGGTAGCAGCAACTAAACAAACACGTAAACAGATATTCAGTTTTATAAATCAACTTCTTTTTTTTAATTAAGGTGTCTCTAATTTCTAATCAGTTATTCATAACAATGAGTTTAAGGAAGAATAAACTGGCTGAATACTCATACTACTGGAGTCATCAGCTTAGTCATATTTGGTATAAAGGTGACTTTCACCTCACGAGTGCTTATTTGTTTATTGCTGAACTCCACTGACAGCAGTGGAGGTTCAGATTATGCGTTCAATGTACATTGTTCATGACTTTGCCCAGTAGCTATCCTCCTGGCCCGTGCCATGAAGGAAGAGGAAAAAAAAGAGTCTCCATAGCCAACTCTCTCTCTCTCCATATGGCAGCTCACATGGCAACCAAGATATATTTTTTTTTAAGCAAGTACTTGCCATTTTCTTGTTTCTCTTCCCATATACCATCTGTCTATAAAAATGATGAGTTCTTCCTTCATGATCTACTACATACACCTAAATTTGGTACAACCCTGTTCCCTCAGTGGCTACTTGAGACAGACACACTGAAGAAATGCTGCGTCTCTGAATTGCATGCAGGTTGCAGCTGTTGGCATGTGCTTTTAAGAAGATACTCCACTCAGATTTGGGAAGCAAGGAAATCACTGCTGTCCTTGGCAGAGAAGGCTCTTTTCCAGCCAATGTCAGCACCTTAGAATTGAATTTGGTTGTTCCCCAGGGGTCAAAGAGCTTACTTTTCAGACCTTTGATCAAATTGCATGGTATCCATTGGAATTAATTTCTGGATGTCAGTAGCACATCGAGGTATCTATCAGCTTTCGCTTATGTGGGAAATTCAGGCAGACTTAACTGCCTTCTCACTTACTCACCTAGCCATCAAGACCTCACGTCCCCCTCCCTTCAGGGAGTACACTCTTCCCATGTTACACCCAGGTCAGACCTGTTTGCTCTACAGGTCCGCCCCGCTAAGGTGGGTGGCTTCCTTTGCCCAGGAACTGGTAAGCACTGCACAAAGGAAAAGAAAAAAATCCCCGACATTTCACTGCCCTTTGTGTTTTCCTGCGATGTATAGCAAGGTATGCACCTGGCCAGTTGGGAATGGAGACCTTTAGATGGTCTGGGAAGAAAAACCTCACTTAAAGTGTTAAATCTCTCCAAGTGAGATTACAATCTACGCACAGTAACTGCACAGCCCAGCTAAAGAGTTCTCTTGAGCCAGAAAACACCACTAATGAGAAGCAATATAGAGTTGGAATTCACTGACTATTTGTCTGTCTTCAGTTGGCATCCTGTGAGATCAAGGACTCTTCTCCATACCAAGTGCTAACACTTGAAAGTCACAGCATGGGCACACCCTCAGCAGCTCTTGCTCTGTGACTCCTCACAGCCAAAAAATGCTGCTGGACCCAACAGACAATCTAGTTTAAACCAGAATAAATCCTGTTTTATTCCTGTTATTCTATGACATTTTCCCCTTTCACATCCACATGCCATGAGCATTATTTTAAGGGAGTTATCTGCCATTGGGACCAAGAGTAGAGGTGGGCACAGTTGTTAATTAATGTATTTAGACATTAGAAAATTATCTTTATTGCCACTCCCTACTGTTGCCATGGTTTCCAAACACACAACGGTATTATTAATGTTCAGTTTAACACTTTTAATGAGTACCTGCTGTTCCCTGTTGGTCAGTGTTTTCTGGATTTATTTTTTTCCCCTAACAAAACCACAGATTGCAATTAGTGTTAATAACTATTTAAAATGACTGCCCACCTTTTACCCTTCATTTAACATTTAATTCTATTTTCAAGAAAAATCCATTAATGCTAGATAAGAATCAAAACAATCCCACAACCCACAGTTCTCAGTACACATACTTCTCATATGGGACAATAACTAGTAAGTGGGGAAAAGATAAATTGAAAAAACAAGTTAAAACCAAAACAGTCAGATTCATTATTTCATAACAATGAAGTGAGACGGACCTCTCTGACTATGAAGAAAACCACTCTCTTCCTGTGGAAACAATGGGAAGCGGAGAGGAACAGAATAAGAGAGCATTTTGACAACGCCTGCCTTGACACATTTAAGACCACTAGATTTACTGACTTCTATCCTTACTTCATGACAGCACTGCCAACTTAAAACAAGAAGGGTTTATGAAAAGAAGCTTGGACCACTCTTCTCAAAAACAAGAGCTTCTTACCCTGCTAGACAGTATTATAAAGATCAAAACTGGACATTTTTGCTAATAAATTATTTTTTCATTGGAAAATGCTGATTCAGTGACACTGAACTGTGCTGAAGGAAGAGATTTATTTAATTGACAATTTTAAGTAAGAAACAGTTGAAATGCCTCATTTAAACCATATCATTTCAGATAATACAGTTAAAACATTTTTTTCCCGTGATGGAAAACTCAGATTTCTTTTGGGATCGCTCCACCCCTCACAATGAACCATTTTGTTTTCATTGAGGCCACACTTTCCAATCATATAATAACTGGGTAGAATACTTTTGGCCAGTTCTGATCTTTGTAGTGGATTCAATTTTAAGGCCTTCTTTAAAGCAGACTTTTGCCATGTTTAAATAACGAAGAGCTTTGTTACAAGTGTTGCCACTAGTGGCAGGAATTCTCAGTTACCCTCACAACTTCCACATGGCATTACACATCCTGTGACATTAAGCACAGCAAGCACAAATGGAAGCTGCTAACTAACAAATAAAGCACTTATGCAGAAAAACACTTGATTTTTTTTTTTCTTCCCCCCCTTTTTTTTTTTTAACTTCCTCTCCAGGATCTTTTCTTTTTATTTCACTTGTCTCTTCTTTGGTTATCAACTTTTGAACTTACTGACAAAATTCAAGCAAATTTAAGTAAGGACAATAACTCAACCATACTGAATTCTTTCACTTTTCATGAAAACAAACAGGTAGATTGACAAAGTACTATATTAGTGCTGCAATCAAGGAAATTATTGGAGTGTGAGAGTGCACCTCATTAGGCAGTAAAGAATCCTTAGGGCATCCTCGTATGTATTTTAACCATGGGAAAAACTTCAGTCTGAGCTTCTACCTTCTTGATTGACACCTCCAGTCAATGACCTTTGGGGCACAGTCTGTAGGATGCTACTTCCATGATTTCACTGTTCATGAGAGAATTTATAAAGTGAACTAATAAACTCTTTGCTTGTAGTTACTGGAAAACAGTGCTGTAGCAGTGCTTTCCCCCACGGGCTCTTCCTACGTCGGAAAGCATTCTGCTTTGACCAATAGGTAAATGGGGAAGGGAAAAAACACAGCATAATGCCGATGTGAGTAACTTCTGGTGACTTTTAAAATTATAATGATGCCCCCTTTTTTGCCCCACAGAAATAAAAGGAAATTGCTGCTTTATAGCTGCAGTAAATCAAGCAACAGATGAAGATGTGCTAGAAATGGTAACAAGCTGAGCTGTTCCTGTGTGAGGACCCGGAGAGCAGATTCAGATTGCTGACGTGCACTCACAAAGTGGGTGTGGAGGCCCCTGGCACGCTCCTACCCATGAAACAAGCCCTAGCCACATCATCGGGACAGGAAGGAGCAGGTGCGGTAGCTGAGTCTTGCTCACAGATGCCAAAGCTGAGGAGATGGCACATTCCTTCTGCTGGCAGCAAAAGGAAAGAAAGAGAAGAGTCAGGTACTAAAAAAAAAAAAAANATTAGTCCACTGAAGAAATCTACCTCCATATCAGATATGCTTACTCAGACGTCAGGATGTACGCTACAGACTTCAGAACAGGCCAGGCTGCTCAAGCCTAAAGAGATTTTGTGAAGTGTGCTGACCTTTGCATACTAGTTTTCATTTTCTGAGCTGTATCTGTCTATATATTCAATATAAATACAAAAATATTTATAAACCACATACATTGTATGTATTACATATACATGTATAAAATATACGTGCTTGTATACATATATAAAAGAATATATAAAAAAAGTTGGTTTTCTGCTTGCACATTAAATAGTACACTTTCAAAGCACAGCTAGCACAAACCTAGCTCTCAGAAGGAAAAAAAAAACATAGCTTCCTCTGGCCCAACACATTTTTCTAGATGAATAAAACGGCTTTGCATAGGTAAGCATCCAGAGGGGTACAAGAGTTCTCCTCACATGTATTTTTCCATTAGAAAGCCTGTGTTTCCATCAAATCTCTGAAATGGATTGTTGTGTTCATCGATTTGAGAACTGTCAGGAGTTAGACACCTAGATTATTTATGTGGGTTTTTTTGAAGTCCCTTTGAGAAAGCCGAATGCATTCCTTCCCTTTCATATTTCTCCGTAGTTCCTAGAAGGTAAACTAAATCATCAGTTACAACCGTGCAATCCTGTTGCATTTTACTTATGTCCTGGACAGCATCTGTCTTTACACATTTTCTTCAAAAGGATAAAAAAAATTAAAATTAATCAAATTTTTTTAAGTGCTTAGATGATAATTCATGACATGAAGTGGAATTCAGCTTAGTCTCTTGTCTGAACTGTTCCATAAAGCTGAACAAAGTAAATATCAGTAAGCATTATTTTCATTACTAGAGCCAGCAGAGGTGACCAATGCGTTGTGAGAGGTTGTCTTTCCAGAAAGAATTTGCTGTTTTTTCAAAGTCACTGTTTCTAGAAGGACTGTGATATAAAAGATTACTCTTTCAGATTCAAGTACAAATGAATAAACAAGGGTGCACGTATTAAGCTTTTTATACGTTCTTGGAGTTGGCTTTTTGTAAATAGTTGCATTATTCCAAGATGAAGCTGTACACTCTGACCATAATATCCTGCTTTTAGCATGCACCTCCACTTGTCCTGATTACATGAAATATGTAAATGTATGTTGATTACATTTCACTGCGGAAGAAAATACAACTGTTATGAAAAAAAAAAAGTATAGTTTTTTTCAAGAAGAGATCATCTGCATCTAGCTCTCATACAACCTATTATCACTGAAAATTGGTAAGACTGATGGCTGTAGCCCTGGTCCTGAGCAGTGCTTAGCCACTCTGCCTCGACAAGGAGGGAGGCTACACCCCACAGAAGCTCATCTTTAGTGATTTTTGAATACTAACAAGCCCGTTCCCTCCTTGATGAGATGGATCTGTTTCTCACTACTAAAGCTATATCCAACACAAGTATTTGTTGCTGAGGCTGTTTTGATAGGGGAAGCTTGTGTGACTCAACAGATAATGCGTATGTACCTATAAATCCATCAGGGGCTTCAACGGAGGGTCACAAAATGCAGCCTCTGTAGAGCAGTATAATTAGGACCTTAAGGAAAGCAAGGAGTTCAGTTCATATCTGTGGTGGGTTGATCCTGGCTGGATGCCCGGTACCCACCAAAGCCGCTCTATCATTCCCACTCCTTAGCCAGACAGGGGAGAGAGAATATAATGAAAGGCTCATGGGTCAAGATAAGGACAGGGACATCACTCAGCAATTACTGTCACGGGCAAAACAGACTCAATTTGGGGAAAATTAATTTATTACCAATCATCAGAGGGTAATGAGAAATAAGACCTAAATCTTAAAACACCTACCCCCCCCTCCCCTTTCTTCCCAGGCTCAACTTCGCTCCTGATTTTCTCTACCTCCTTCCCCCTGGTGGCACACAGGGACAGGGAATAGGGAATACAGTCAGTTCATCACACGTTGTTTTTGCTGCTCCTTCCTCCTCAGGAGGAGGACTCCTCACACTCTTCCCCTGCTCTAGCATGGGGTCCCTCTAACGGGAGATAGTCCTCCACAAATTTCTCCAATGTGAGTCCTTCACACAGGCTGCAGTTCCTCACAAACTGCTCCAGCATGGGTCCTTTCCATGGGGTTCAGTCCTTCAGGAACAGATTGCTCCAGTGTGGTTTTCCCACGAGGTCAAAAGTCCTGCCAGAAAACCTGCTCGAGGATTGCCTCCTCTCCCTCCACAGGGCCACAGGTCCTGCCAGGAGCCTGGTCCAGTGCGGGCTACCCAGGGGGTCATAGCATCCTTCAATTGCATCCACCTGCTCCAGCGTGGCGTCCTTCACAGGATGCAGGTGGATATCTGCTCCACCATTAACCTCCACGGGCTGCAGGGGGACAGCCTGCCTCACCATGGTCTTCACCACAGGCTGCAGGGGAACCTCTGGTCCGGTGCCTGGAGCACCTCCTCCCCCTCCTTCTTCACCGACCTTGGTGTCTGCAGAGTTGTTTCTCTCACATATTCTCACTCTTCTCCCTGGCTGCAATTGCACCATTGGTTCCTCCCCCNTCCCACAGGAACTACCACTGTTGCTGCTGGGCTCAGCCTGGCCAGCAGTGGGTCCATCTCGGAGACAGCTGGCATTGGCTCAATTAGACATAGGGGAAGCTTCTGGCAGCTTCTCACAGAATCTACCCCTGTAGCACCCCCACTACCAAAACCTTTCCACACAAACCTAATACGATATATCAAACTTCAATTCTTTAAAATTTTTTCCAGTGTTGTTGTTCCCTCTCTTACCACAAGAAAGGGGGTCACCTGAAGAACACCCACCTGTTTGTCTATACACACAGTTGAGAGACCTAGTGAAAACAGCTCTGCCTGCTTGCTCATGAGCATTAGGGAATAATTTCTCTATTTGAGCAATCAAACACCAAATATCAGCAGTTAAACCAAGAGTTTTCTCCAGTCTGATGGAGAATTTCAGTTAGGTCTCAGAGTCACAGAAGAATCTGCTTCTTCAATGTATTCAGATTTTACATTTATCTTGTGCCCAACTTTGTATTTCTAACTTAATACAAACCCTCACTCTCAGAGAAGTCAAATGTGATACAGTTATGCAAACTATGTCAGGATGAAGCTTATTCTGAGAAGAAAAGTCACACTCGCAAAGTAACATTCACTGTACGCGTAATCTTAATTTATATTGCTGCTTCTATCACTGAATGAATGAGACACATTCCAGTTAAATTCTGAGTTACAAAGGAAGGTTTAGGGGACGTTAAGACTTGAAGGAATATAGTGAGAGCTTACAAACATGCTGAAAAATAATGAATATAGCTTCAACCCAATTGTTCTTAAACAAACAGTTGAAAAGTGGTAAGATAAGATACCAGTGCAATGCTGCACTTCCAGACAAATGATTACAAATCACGTTGAAAAAAAAATACTGGAAGAGAAAAACCAATTTTAACAGAAAATAATACACATAATTTGCTTAGCATCATTACTTACACTAGGAAAAAAAATTATCAGAAATCTGTATTATCTGTCTAAACAGTCAAGGAGCACCAAACACATTCAGCAATCATAGACTTTCTGAAAGGCATCAATAATTTGATAGTCACATCATTTCTTTTCACTTCCCCAAATTAGAACGTAATAGAATAATACGGAGGTAGAAAGCATTGTAGCCCTTACACTTGGCTCCTGCGTTAAACATTCCTCCTTTAAGACCACATTTCCAGCCAAGGGCACACCAGAACCGTCCAAGGTCAGAGCCTGCTTGCAATACTTTGAGCACAGAAAGCTCTATACCTAGTTACCATGTACAGTACTGGTAAACAGTTAGGCTTAGCATGTTATTAACTGTGACTTGAAAGAGAACTGAAATCTAGCTCTGCATGTTCGAGGCAGGGATATTGGTGAAGGATAAATACACTGCCACTTCACGACTTTCCGGTTCCAGTCCACACCAGTGCAACCAGTAAATCAGGAGCAGGCATACTCAGGCCTCATTAATGACAAAGGTAATCAGAGAAGAATCAATGCTGTTCTTCACACTGGGCCGATACAATCAGTTACTATTCTAATCATCCACAACTAGTATTGATTGTGAGGAAAGGGGGAAAATCTCACAGAAGTTTTGTGTAAAAGAGAGCTGAGTCGATGCAGAGGTGTACTGTCAGAGCAATAGTTGAGAAAAATGCATTTACTGATACTCTTGTATGAGAGCTTATGTACTGAGATACTGGGTTGTGGCTTGCTCGCTCTTCTCACTTTTCTGTGGTCACTTGGCACACAACAAGTGTATAGCAGGAGCTCTAACTCCTTTTCAAACAAGTTTCTGTGTGTACATTAAGATAAGATTAGGCATGTGTTGTTGCACAGGGAAGATTTTAAGTAGGCATAAATCATCACAGCTTCACTAAAGTCAGTGTAATATTTTTAAGAAAGGCTTAAGATGCTCAACTAGATAAATTGATGTCATGGTAGTGAAATCAATGAGTTATGATGAATGAGTTAACGCAGCTTTATGCCAGTTAAGGGACTGTCCTCCTCCTCCCTAAATTATGTCACTTTCAAAGGCTAGTCAGGCACATCAGGATGTAATTGTGGGTCAGCATATGCAGGTGCATAAAAAGTAAAAAAGGTGCATGTTACACCTGCCTGAGCGCCAACACTGATTCTAGCCATGGAGGGTTCTGCTCCTCTTAGTGCACATCACTCATTTAATCTGAGTTCACTCCTCGTGCTCCTTTGTCCAGGGCAGAGCAACAGCGTTGCACTAGAAGCAATATGAATTTGAAATCGGGGGGGGGAATAAGGTTGGATACTATCAGAAATCCCTTATCAAAAGGTCTCCACTTCTACCCACAACCTCCAAAATTATTGGTAAATTCAAAATTTCTGGAAAACTAAACCAAAACTTAAACAGCATATTCCTGTAATGGAATATGATGAAAAGTCAAAAATCCAAATAATGCTTCACTCCAGTTGATCGAAGTGTGACAATTCCTCATTAGTATTTCAAGTAAATTTTCCATGTGAAACTAACTTTTGAGTTTCTTTCAAATTCTGAAATTAAATAAATCTCAGTACTTCTAGGAAACTAGAAATTAGAGCACATGGGTTCCATCCCTATTCCATTATGACTGATGTCTAGCAGTCACTTCTGATATCTTTGTGTCTCCAGCTGTAAGATACAAGAAAGCAAATACCTGGTCTTTACCAAATTCTTTATGTTTAGCAGGAAATTACGTTGTCACACAGGCACTTTGCATAATTTTAAAATCAGAGAATACACGCAGTACAGATGCAATATGTCTGACAAAAATATTGTAACATTTTGTTGCAGCTATTTCTCCCCCGCTACGATTTCTCACACATGGTATCTTGGAGGAAACAGAAAGAAGTGTTTTTTTCATTCTGCTTGCTGCTGCAATTCAGCAGCCCAGAACTCCTCTGGGATTACACTTGTGAGCAAGTGCGTGCAAAATGCCCTCAAAATAGAATTCTTCTCTTACACATTTTATGCCCAATTTTCAAAATTGCAAATGACTGCACTGCTCACAGAAGAAAGGGGTAAATATAGGATGAATGAAATTTTTCTCATTCAATGAATATGGACCCCCCAAGATTCTTTAAGGTTGTCTTGACCTTAACCTGCTGTTAAACCAGCAATAACTCCACTGGTGGCTCTTGCCTGCATAAAATGAAGGTACAGACAGCTCTACTTGCTTTTAAAAAATAGTAGAACTTTACCTGTCAAAAAACCTTTATATCGCTGAAGAAGTCTGTAATATGATTTTTGTAACATGATTTTCTCTACAGGTTCAATACATGCCCAATTAGTTCTCAACATATTTGCCAGGTGTTTGCAATCATTGCTTAGCTAACTTGGGTCCAATTCATAGCTACAGTTATGGCATAACAATATACTGTGCTATAAGCACCTATTTCATAGGAACCCTCCCCCAAAAGAACAACTAATACTTAGGTCTCCACATTAAATCTGTTGGTTCATGTCATACTTCACGAAAAGCATTGGACCCTCCTATTGAAGGTTGTACGAATGGGTTTTTTCTTTTGAATTGTCCAACAGATATTACAGTTGTAAAAGTAACATTTCATAATTACTATTTAACATACATATATAATTTTAGACAACGCAAGACAGTATTTTAGTTTCCTATGTTAAAGGAATGGTCTGAGAAGTAAAAGTAAAAGTCCTGGTTTGCCAAAACTAAAAATATAGTAAGATATTAAATGCCCAGATATTATTTTTTCTGAAAAGCCAAAAGAAAATGACAACATATTTTACAATTGTAAACAAACTGACTACTGTGAGGAAAACACTTAGGTAGCAGGCAAATCTAGAGAAGTGAACATTTTTTAGTGCTTATTGGTTTCATCTTGCCACGTTAAACAGATAAGTGTTCTCTGTCAAGATTAAAAGCTGTCTTACTGTTCAAATATATACTATTCTTAATTGCCTTGCTTGCCAAAATTAGTAAGAATGTTGTCTTTAGTACACAGTAGAATAGCTAGCACGTATCACAGTCTGAAGGCTTTTTTTAGTCTGCAGTTGAATGAACATTGTGCAAGTGTTTTTATTATGCCAGCATATTTTTTTAGATGTTTTTATAGTTGACTTAAATTTTTTTTTTTTTTCTAAGACTATAATTTAAGATATCTGATCCTGACAAGATCACGCCAACTGCTTTGAAGATGGAAGAAGATACTTTGCTAGATTCCAATTAGAGGTTTGGCTGACTGTAATAAGGTTCCCTAGTGAGATTTATACCCAATGGACAGCAAGGATTGATTATTCTGCAGTGTTAGCATGGTGATTTAACTAATCAAGCACTGAAACCAATTTGCTTCCTTTGTTGATTTTGACACTGATAGTATTTCACTATTATTTATTATAAATTTTGCTATTTCACTTAAATAACATGAACTACTTAGTTTTAGTGACAAGTTTTCTTGTTTTGGGTAAGATTTATAACCTGGAAGTTACAAACAGAAGCTGATGTTTGCTCATTTTTGGAAGGCAATTTGCATCCACGTCTTCTGCCTATGAATACCCAGGATAGATACCAGGAGGTTGGCCTGAAAGCCTGAGCTCTGCTAACAAGTTTGTTTCTCACTCCACGCTGACAGGAAAGCATCCAGCACCCTAATCACACTGTTTTTTTCAATAGCAGCTATTTTTCCACACTCCTGCCTCTGGTTTTGATTTGAGTGCTACTGAAGGGAAAGAGGCAGGAAAGAAAAAGAACAAAGAACATTGCCTCCTCAAAAAGCCCATCCAAGTTACTGTGAGGAGCAACATTATTTTTGAAGGGAAAAAAGCCCCCAAAACCAAACGTGAGCTACAGCACGTGACATCACAGTTCCCCATTACTTTTTTCTACCATAAATGACACAGGACTGACCAATGCTAGCACAAAATAAATTCAGTAGAAAAAGCAAAGGTAATAACAATTACCCCCAGGTAATTTCAACCGACTGTTGAATACAGCCTTAACAATAATACCTTTGTGTGTGTGTATGCACACATATATATTTTAACTTCTCTGTAATAGTTCCAGCCTCTCCCCTAACACTATAGGTTACCATCTAGCTAAAAGCTGTGTTTTCAAGGACTACCACAAGTTTTTGGGCTTCACCAATGATCCCTGGTAGAGTTGCCCTGCTGGGAGGGGAGTGGGGGAGAAGCCAAACCTCTGAACAATAAAACTGCAACTCTGGAACTCTGTTTTTGCTAAATATCATGCTTCGCTTAAGGGATGGTGGACAGAGAACAATATTCTGCATGTGAATGCTTGGTTTCATATCCATATGGCATTTGTACACACTCAAGCGATTCCACTACACAAGACGTCTCCACTTACTGTCCGAAACATCGCGGGCGGTGGGGTGAAGTGTGTGCGTGTGCGCATTATTTTTGTGTGGAATACATCGTCACAGTCAGACCCTCACCCTTATGCATCCTTGTCCAGGATCTGGAGTATGCTGCTTCCCAGAACACCATTAGCCTTCAGGCAGTCTGGGGATCAGATTTGTTTCATGAACAGCTCTGAGAAAAAGCATTAGCTGTCACTGCACAAGGATTACCTCTCAGGTGGAAACATGTTCTCTACAGCTGTAAGAAGCTGACCAAAGAAACGGATTTAATCTCATTCTGTCAGCAAAGGCGTATCAGGAATCATAGAAAGGAAATGAGCTGCGGCTCAAACCCCAGTATATCATCTGCTACATGGTGCCCACAAGATGGAAATGTGTGATTATCATTGCCTGCTTCAATTGTGAGGATGACAGCAGTGCAAGGAATACTCTGGGAACTTACTTTCAAATCTTTACTAATTGGCACTCTCAGTGAAACCTAATTAAGGATCTTTTTATAGAAAAAGCATTAAATTTTTCATTCAAGCCTTAAGAACATGGGAAAACACAGAAAGCAACACTAAAATATCCTTTTAACATAAATACTTACTAATTAGCTACTTAATGAGACAGCCAATCTGCTATTAGGATAATTCCAGTTAGAATAATTGTGACAGAGAAAAGTCTGGTGACAGCGCAAGTTCTTTAAGACAGGACACAATTCAGCAGCATTCGTTACCAAAGCAGTTAGGACTTGTTTCTTCACATGTAATTAGGGATAGGCTGGGTCTTTATTAGCAATAGATCAATCTAAGGAAATTAGGAAACATAACAATTTATAACCTGAAAGTGTTGCAAACTTGCTCTTCTGCAGGACAAATCCTACAGTGTTTCCCTTTGCTCTGTGTCTGCAGGTACAGCAAGAAGAGCATGAAGTCAGCTATACGTCTGGTACTTTATGGGAGAACTGGACAGAGATCAAAGCAGGGGTCTGTTCCCGCACCTACCACACAATGCACATTGCTACTTAACAGGTTAACACGTCCCAGGTACTTATTGTAGTTACTAATTCCCTAAAACTGTCACTTGAGTGGGAAAGAGGAAAGATCATCAAGCTGAACGTGAAGCTTTCATTACCAGCATCTTTCAAGAGCAAGAGAGCAAGTATTAAGAAACATATGGGTGAAATATGTGATTTAGCCTGACAGTTTTAACGAGCCCTGTGGTAGGATCCCTCTGTAAAAGTCTCAAATACAAACTCCTACTGGCTTAATGAAAATAGGTGGTCCTTTGGCAGTCAGAGATCCCACTGGCGCATCCACAGTGGGGAAGACCTATACATATCCCCGTGCCACACACACACTTATTAGACATCGGAGAATCAACTCTAAGGGTTTTGCAGGAGGCTGCAGAAGAGATTGAAATTTGAAATATTGTTAGTCAAATGCTGACATCAGGAAAAAAAGCTAATTACAAAGTATTGTGCTAATGAAGACAAATAATTTTAAATGCACTCACAGCTCAGGAATGCATCATCTTGTGTTTCACTTCAACTAAACCGATTTTCTGCAGTGTCAGAGGAAAGCAGCTGTTTATTTGGAAGCAAGGTCGTTGGAAGCAAATTTTGCTGGAAGACCATCCATGCAAGGATGGTGTGATGCAATAGTCAAATGACAGCCCCTACCAAGGAAGGGAACACCACATCCACACTGGAAAAGACATTCAAAGGTGATTACTGTTAACTGGCTTTGACATGCTGATGGGTAATAGAAAAAAAATGGCCAGTGACTATAGTCCATTTCCTTTCTGGAGGCATATTGACTCAGTATCTGAAGAAATCTTTCAGACATTGGGTGGGTTTATCTTTTGCACAACAGAAAACCTCAGAAGACTCCCTTCCTGACTCAGCTGCCTCCAAATTAGACACTGAATAGCCCTCATGTTCTGCAAAACCTCCCCTAATTTCCCAACACATGCCGAGACAAAGGATGCACATAGCCTTTTCTGTGTCCTCCTGGAGCCTTTTTTTTTTGTGGACTCTCAAATTCCTTTAAGTCACAGAGCCACAAAGCCCCTCCCTGTGAAAGCCACACAGATTAAATCATAACACCAGGCAGCAAATCATCCTACATTGAAAAGCCCTCTCGGGCTAGTCACAAGAGCAAAACGCAGGCTTGAGAACACTAGATAGTGTTAGTTTTTTTTAACAGTACTAGATTTAGATGAGGAAATTATAGTGCTGAATTATATGAGAAGGCAGTGTGGATTTCCTGCAGCATTCATTTGCTGTGTGACTGACAGTTCCTATATAACTGCGGGGGGGAAGAAAGGAAACCACTAACTAATGAAATATTTGTGGCTATGACAGCAGGAAAAGCCAGGAAGATAACTATCAGCCAGGGAACAGTGCTACCTATACCATCAGCTATTTTACTACCAAATGAGACAGTCATTATAAAACAGACATTATGAAAAATTTGGGGGGTAGTAACCCAGAGATGATAATAAGCGCAAAAGTTCATCTGAAAAGAAGAGGAAGTTGAATTAGTAAACAGAAGGAAGCATAGCCTAATTTAGTTTGTGAGTAGGTGGAAGTAGTACAGAAATCCGCTGAGGAAGTAGTTTGATTCAAGTGAGAGAGACTTGGAAGATCTATGTCATATTTAAATATGGAGTTATTAATTGAAAACAAACAGTATCCTCTTCCTTCATTGCAACACTTCAGGAAAAGGTAAGTTGAAATGTTGTATGAGAAGACATGAAAATAGGTATCAGCTCAAGCTTATACACTGCTTGGCAGAACTAAATACTACTCTACTAGGGTGTCTAGCAAATACAATGAAACAGCAAAAACCAATATAATAAAGTATGAATTTGTTTGAAGCATGCAGTAAAAACCTGTGTTGATCTCTCTTCGAGGAAAGAAACATCAACTCACAGTAAATGTTTTTGAAATAAGGATTAAGTAACACAACATTTATTTTAAGAATCAGAATCCACAGAACCTAAATAAAATAGCATTGCCTATTATTGATTACTTGAGTATGGAGGCAATAATAAACCTCATACATGACCACTAAGGGACCACTAGGGAACATACTTGAACTTTTTATAGCTACCAATTTTTTTTATCAAAATGCAATTGGCATTTAAACCTGTTGGTTGCAGTTGTTTTTCCTCCTTCTTTGCTGTATCTTTGCACTGACCTGTTTTTGAGGACCAGTCATCCAGTGAATTTCATTTTGATATCGAACATTTATCCCAAACAGCATGACTTAAATACACAAACTGAAACTCAATCCCATATTCTGATATCTCAGTCTATCAAAAAAGGAGGTAGGTTGGCTTCAGTAAACAGCACTAGATTATATTGGTTTGGTGTTCACCCTGGAGAAGAGCATAGAAATGTGAAAGAGAACAAAAGAGGACTGCAGAAGTGCTACTTTGTTCATTAGGAAGCTTAATCTATTCAGTTTATCAAAGTGAAGACGGAGAATTAATATAATCACTGTGTGCCAGTGCTTTCATATAGTGAAAATTTTTAATGGCAGCAGACTTGGCAGTGCTAGGTTAACAGCTGGACTCGATGATCTTAAAGGTCTTTCCCAACCTAAGCGATGCTATGACTTGCTGACCTAGTTGATGAGAAGGTAATAAAATTTAATTTGCTGTATACTAGAGCTAGGTACATGGAAGCTTGACAGACCATGCAGTCCCCCGGCAGCCAGGGCAATTGAACATTTCTGTCAGGGAGGCAATGTCATGCATTTTGAGTTCAGTTACAGCACAGATGTGAAGTTTTAATATTTTTGGTCCCATTTGAGTTCAAGACTTAAAATATCAGTTCGATTTCAGAAATGACTCAAAGTAATTTTCGTTTTGAGTTCTGGTTAGGTCACTGGTCAGAGGCTACATGTTTGGCATGGTGGCAGATTTACAATCACACTGGAAGACAAGCTATTCTGCTTTAAAGAAGCAAGAAAACATACCAGAACCAACTTTTGTGGGAAACTAGGCTGAGAACATGAGGCAAGGGAATCTGCATCATCTCACTCATACTCTTGTGTCCACATTAAGACCATAACTCTAATAAAACATCAAGCTTCTGTGCTTTAGCTAAACATCTCTAAGATCTGGGGAGAAAATTTACCTCAGAGAAGACGGGCAGCCTCTTGGAGAGCTATGATCTCTCTTACTTTAGGCAGAGCCTATTACTTCCTTCGCACAAGTAGACTTCTGTCTATCATCAGTCCCCATGTCATGCAGTTCAGCTGTCTGGAGCAGCACAGTATTTGCCAAAACAAAAATCTCTGACCAGAAAGAGGATCTGACTAACAAAAAACTGGATTAAGACAGAACAGCCTGAGTTTGACAATTTCCACATCTGCCAGATTTTGGGACTTCCTTCTCCAGCTACAATAATATCACACCGGCAACATTTTGTCCTCGGCCTCCAGAGCACATATGAACACCTGCCTCTTCCTTCTTTCCTGTACCCATCGTAGGAGTTCAGATTGTTTCTAATGTGTATCTGTTCTTATACAGTTTGGTAACAGCAGAAAAGAGCTCTGTTCTTACTCAGGTATTTTCTTACATTCACAGAGCAGGCAAGACAGTTGAAGACCTTCACTCTGGGTAACATGGGTGATCAAACCTGGTTGATTGCTATTCTGGCTAGCTAAGATATTCTTTCCCCCTACAATCTGGAAATAGGAAGAGGTGACCAACCTCAAAATATCCTCAAAGTACATACTCTCTTTCTTACTATATAATATCACTTTTGAGGATTTCGTATTTCAGAGTATGTCAAAATACCTGGTGAATATTTCCAAAAAGTAAGTGCATTTGTCAGCATCTTTACAGGTGGAAGCAAGGACTGAAAATACTTCTCTGGGAGAAAAATATGGCTTGTATTCTTTTCGCTGTTTGCTCTCATTTCATAATATCCACTGAGTTAGCAAGAAAACATGTATTCATCATCTCTTCAAAAATTCTTCACAGTTAACTGAACTAACTCTAATGAATAATGCTGGAACTGTGCATGTTCTGCTACTCAAATAGATTTTTGGGCCGCTTTCCCCCCCCNATGACTGCTTCCTAAGTTAATGCCTCCTTAACTCAAGGCATAAAAACCCCAACAAAACAAAAGCCCCCCACACCCATGGTAAGTACAAGATCCATAGCTGTGTAGATTTTGTACGCTACATTTAGCCCATCTGTGGGAAAACACAACCTTAAAAGTGCCGTGAATCTGGAGCTAGTAGTGATCTTGGGCAGTAAATCTGCACCACATATCAGCTGGGACGAGCCCTGTCGCAGCCAGGTCGGCTGGGGCTCAGGACAAGCTCAGCACCAGGAAGCAGTGGGAGAAGTCTGCTCAGGGCAAAGATGGGTTGAGAGCCCTGGGTGATGGTGACAGAGGCAGGGCAATGTCCACAGCGCTTGCATCAAAGGTGGGTGTGGAAGGAAGGAGCTAATTGAGGTCCAGCCACGCTGTCTTGCATTGCAGTAACATGTGAGGGTGGGTGGGCAACCTGCACGCTCCCTGTTTGAAGAGCGTAATTCCTGTAAGCAAGCGCAACTCCATAGTAGCTCACCTGAAACGTGGTAGCACCTGCAGCTTTGGAACATGACAGCAAGTAAGGCCAGTTCCTTTATAAAACAGATAATTTAGACACAGTCCCTCCACAAGAAAATTTGCTATTTAAGTATACAATATAAACAAGAGAAGAAATTAGTGAAAGGACTTCCCAAAATCCGATGGTGATTTGGACTACAACCCAAACCAAGATTTCTTCAAGCCCAGCAATGTTTTTCCTGGACCATACTTTCCCTCTAGCTGTTCTTTGCATGTGTGTTTTTGCTAAATTCATGGTGGATTTTTTGCTAAATTCATTTTGAATGGATATGAACCAGACATTTGAAGAGGTAGTTATTTGGGCTCGGGATAAACAAACATTAGTCTAGTTATATTATGTCAGTATTTTAGAAGTCTGCATAGTGCCAAACTCCATATAAAGATATCCCAATTGTCCCCACCACAAATTGAATAAGAAAGCATCTAGTAATATTTGTAGTCTGGTCTTTAATTTAATGACGCTGAAGTTTATAGGATATGAAAAGACTGCTTCTTATTACGCTAGATGAGATGTGAACTACTCTAGTTGCATTTGTCAAACGTTTGGAGAATTGTAGCTAGAATCAGTTAATGGCGGAAAATAGGTTTGAGAATGGTGCTGAACAGACACAATGGTGGGTCAGGCAGCCTGTGTGAAATATCAAGGGCTGGGACATGGCTCTGTGTTAACAGGCAAGAAGGAAAGATGCATCCAACGTGCACTGGAAACACATTTCCTAACCTCATAGATGAGCTCACCACATACATGGAAAGAGAAAAAAAAAAGGCAACCAAACAGTATATTTCACAATGGAAAAACAATTAATTACATTAAACTGTTGGACATTTTCTGCTTTCTATTTTACCACACACACATATGGAGTACACTAATATCTCCTTCCTCATCTCCCAGCTCAGCTCTCCAGAGAGGAGAAGCAGGACCCTTGCTTGCCTAACAAGGCTCATCTTTCCTAGCAGATGGAGAAATCTGCCTACCTGGAATATTTCCTTTGGCCATATCTCAAATTCCACAAACCTACAAGTTTTTGCATTACTAGGCAAAAGCGTGCTCAGGGCAGGCACCAGCATTACGCTATTTGCGGCATGACTTGGGATAGCAGTTACAATGACGCTAGCGATGCCAAGAGACATCTCCACATCTGAACAGAAGAATGAGTGCCCTGCAGTACAGCACAACACTGAGAAAAGGAAAATAAACCTGGGCAAGACATTGCTGTTTTTTTCCTAGATCAGGTAGCCCATCGGTGCTTTGGAAGAAGGGAGAGAGAGAACCTACGAAATCATTTCGGTGTTTGTGTGTCTGTTCCCAGGAATAACAGAGTTAGAACAGGATAGCTATAATGTTAACAGATGCTCTTACTTCTTAGGCATTCCTGCTTCTAGGCAGTTGGGAAATGACGTTCTCTCTTTATCTTAATCTGTTTCTATTTCCTGCCAGAACCAGGAAGTAGAGAGCATGATTTCTTTCTTTGGCACACCTTCCAAGCAAACAAACAAACCAAAAAAACCCAAACTAACCATTGATTCTGTTTCAGCTTTTTCTTCCCAGAACAGCCTTACAACTCTTAGCATAAAATACATTTATTTCACGTTTTTTATTATTTTTAACACCCCTCAAGTGAAAACAAACAAACAAAAAGCATTCCAGGAACAGCAAAACCAATGAAGTCAGCATTCCAAGAGATTTGTATTTCTAAGTGGATTTTTCTCATGTTCGGTAACAGATGAATGCTGATGGTTTCTCTTCTATAAGAGTGTTAACAGGGTTTTTCTCCATCACCCAGCTGTCAATTTCTGTGCCATTTGCAGGAAAGTAATTGTTTTTAAGGCCTCTGCCCCTCTGCCAAATGCCACTAGAATTGACCCGTGGTTCAAAAGTTAGTTGCAATAGTCTGACAGACACGTAACCACATACACATAGAATATGACTGCAAAAGCCTCATTTCCTTAGGAAACCAAAGAAATAGTTATATTTAATTTAGATAGCTGAGAATAAATACATGACCTCATGCAAGAGGAGACTAGAAACAAAACAGAAAAGAATTGCAAGAGTAATTCATGTTTTGCCTGGTGGCTGAAATGGACGCGCAACTGTGAGCCTTACAAATAATCTTTCTTTCACCTCAAAACAAGCAGCTGTCACCTCTGAGAGCTGCTTACCCCCACGACACAAGCAGAGGATTGCTGGTTATTGATGCCATTAATCATGAACCCGGATTATGAATAAAATGTCATCCCAATGTGCTGACAACTACTATTAGGCTTTTAAAAAAAGAGGCTGTTTTCAGGGGTAGAGAGGAATTAGAGGAGGAATGCAATCATGATAGTGTAAGAACTGGATCAAGGACAGCACACAACTACTGCTAGTGCTTAACTAAGCTGCAAAATCCATTTCGTGCTAGGAAATAGCTCCATCTCCTGTTCTGCACACAGAAGTTCTCAAAATCCTAATTTAACAAAATAAAGAACAAAAGAAACCCACTCCATAACTGCTGTTTTAGAGTCTCTGCAAAGAGAAAATAAAATTCATGCTTATGTCTACAAAATTAAATCCTCTTATGTACACATTTCAATACCCCTTTTATCTTGCTAGGATAGAGCATTAGAAAAAAAAATTCGAGCAGGTGCTAGGAGAAAGATGTTCCTATTTGTCAAACCATCATCTGAAATGATGGTGTGGGATGTTCTCAGCTCCCCCTAAAAAACTCTCATATGGTTGGAACATAAATCTGTCCTCTGTCTTGTGCTTCGGGCTTTGTTCATCATTTTAGAGAGTGCTTTAAAGCATTGGCCATAATATGGCCAATTTTGGGTGCTTTTCCAGTCTCTCCAGTGACACAGTTATCCCAGTGACACAGTTATCCCACTGAATATTTAGGTGAAGTCAATAGGAGTTGTTCCATGAATTTTATAACAAACTTTTCCTTTGCAGCCGAGCAAAAAGAGTTAGGAAACTAAGGTGCAATACTTTCACTCTTCCAAAAAGAGAGACATATTCTCATTCCATCTTCTGCTACACTGCATGCTCTAACACATTTTTTTTNTTATGTCTTTGAAAGCTTGTACCTTCTGCGGAGAGATGCTACACAACTTCTTGTGAATAATTACTGGGAAGACTGCAACCGCCTGTGAGACTACCAAGGGGCAAAACCAGGTTAAAATCAGCTGTGACATCTGATTTAATCAGATTGCAGGACACATCCTTTTAAAGTAGCAGGTAGGGACAGCTCTGTTGCCCATCAAGCAGCCTGTGTTATATCAGTTAGTGACAAGACAGATGTTGAAGCCACACAGAACAGCATCATTTCATTCTTCTACCAATTCACCTGCATGAGAGGACTTTTGCTATGCAGTGCAGAAGTCCTCCTTCTGCCCGTTCAGGACAACAGAAAGCAGCTTTTATGCCCAGCTCTGGCAGGGAAGATAAAGTAAACATTTGCAGGCAAGGCTAACGGACAGTCTACTTCCACGAGTAGGAAGGTGAGTGCTAAACCACGTGCAGAATTCGAGACATTGATAGGAAAGTGAGGTTGTGCTAAAGGAGCAAAGGGATTAGATGTGTATTACAGAATGGCACATCAACTGAGCAATGAAAGGAGGATTCAGGTAATCTCTTTCAAACCCATCAAGAAATTTTAAAGCTGCACCCTTCCACCTGATCAGGGCAGTTTGTTGGTCTGTAAGGCTGCGCTGCAAATGCAAAGGAAGACAGAAAACTCCAGCATCCCCACGTTCCCATCTGTGCTGTGAAACCATCAGATTCCTCATGCAAGGGCTTGCATGGAATTGTGACTCCCGTTCCCATTCAGTATGACTTCTGCACTCCTCTGGTGCCTGTAAAACATCTATACTTCCAGAGCATTAGATAACAACCAAGACCTATGTTTCAAATATTGACAGAAGTAAACTTATACAAATAGGATTTCATTAAAGTCTATTCATAAGAACTAGCTATTTTGTGTCTGTACCTCACCCCCTTTTTTCTTGGTATTGAACAAATATAAGAGTAAACACATCTTCCTCTAAGTGTGCAAGACCAAACCTAGGGCTTCCTCCAGTTCACACCTACCCACACAGGAGTACAAACCCCAGGACATCTTGACTTGGAAGATCGCATTGAAAGGTTTCATAGCCATTGAGCAGCTCCCTTTGTTACTTATGTACCACCTACCTTTATCATTTGCCTTTTATGACCTCCTTGGATACCTTTATATCAGCATTTAACCTATACCAGAATAACATCTGTCACATGTCATTCAAATAGAAGGCATCTGACTTACGAATGGGAGAAGTTTGAGTACTACAGAGGTTGGCAGAAAGAAAAAGGATCCCAAAGGATTAATTTATTTGTCCATAAATTGCAATGGAGATGCAGGCATGCCAGTCATTCTGTACCACTCCATCAGCCTGCTGGCAAAGGCAAGATAACTCATGCTAAGCATCTTAAATCTTTCAAGAGGAGCAAGTGGTGCGCTACTTACACTTGCATGCTGGAAACCAAGTACCACCCTGCTGGGAGATCATACCCTCTTGAGGAAGTGTATCTTCTTGCTGGACAAGAGCCAGACTTCCCAACTGCTCCTGGGAGTAATGTGGGCTGAAATCCTGCTCATACCCTTACAAAACTTATACTAAAGTTCTGCATGTACTGTGGGCTCATGTATATATTGGATGCAACATGAGCCTGTTCTGTACCTGCTTGTTACAACAACTGGAGTTCAGTGCAGTTGCCAGGCTATTATTTCACATCGTAGGAGTTAACATGATAAAAATTCAGCTCTGCAGAGCTGGGAGGTTTGTAATTCTGATATGTCACACAGTGCATTCAGACTTTGACACTGAAAATAGTTATGCTATTTATTTCTTAGCATGGGAAGGTAAAGAACACTATCATCTACTTTTAAATGCCCAGAAGACAGCATGAAGCTGGTGGATCTGTAGGGAGCATATGTCAAGTAGGCGCTCTCTGCAAATGTATGAAAACCCAGCAGTTTTGACCATCTACACATAAAACTGCAGTATTGTTTGATTGTATTCCGCTGCAGAAAGTAACATCACTCCTCTCTTTCTTTTCCCTTTAAGTATCAGTCTTCTCAGCTAAGAGCTCCTCAGCAAGGAAATCAAAGCAGTGCAACAGCAATTTATAAGCAATTACCTATTCTTATAGGCCTGTGAAGGAGGATCTTGATGCGTGTTGCCTACCTTCTTCTGTGACATTTCAGATGTTACAAGGGCTAGCAGGATGGCTTCACAATGGGAGCCAGTCTCCATCCAAATACCACTGCCCAAGGTCTCAGGGAGCAAAGCAGTTTCAAGGGCTGGCTTTATAGTGGTTTAAAGGAGAAGGAAAATGTTTTTGCAGCTCCTGACAGCTTCCTCTAAGAATAAGCACTACAATAAAACAAACAGCTGTATGAGAATTCCCTCAAAACAAAAAATCATTGCAGCACAATAAAGCGAAAGAATATATAAAATTAAGCCAGTTTACAATAGCAGTATGGTCTGTCTAGACACCTTTCTATTGAGACATTGGTTTTTCACACGACTTTTATGTCCCTTTTTGAAGATAGCAAAGCCATGCAAAGGCCAGTCAGGGGTAAATCCAGGGAGGTGGGAAAGAAAGAGTCTGCAGATGCACTGCTTATTAGGGTTTCCCAGAGCAGCACATAGAGCTGCACTGCCAACCTGTGTTCTGCAGAAGAATGAGGTCTGTGTCCTGTGTGGTACAGCCTACGTCAAGGCAGAATAGGCAGATGTCAAGCTCAGCCTCACTCAGATCACTGCACTGGAGGTCAAATTAGCTTTTCTCTAGTGTCTCCAGAGCATGCTGGACTTGGGGATCTGGTCCCAGGAACTCAGAGCACCTGTCCTATGTTGATCGTACTGTATTTTGCTGTTCCCAGAGGAATGATGACCTTTTGTCTGAGACACTGACCTAAGATTCAACAGCTTGGGGGCATAATTCCTTGCTCACATGCTCCCTGTGAGATTTTGGGTAAATCACTTTGTGGGTTTGGTTTAATCCTCTGTTGCGATTATTGGCGCTTTCCTTCTCTGCCCAAAAGCTGGCCAAGCAGCATGCAGACCTGACCTCCACAACTACTGCTGCCTCAGAGCACGCACAGCGCCAAACTGACAGTCCACGAAACTCCCTCAAAGCAAAAGCGTGCTCCTTAGATCAATCCTGTAACAAGCTCCTATAATACCCTTGTTGATTATCTATGCCTCATCCTGGGTAGAAGGCGGGTCATTCCATTCCACCAGGTGAAACCTACAATATCTAAAGGTTATTCTTCTGCAGGTGAGATTTTGAAAGAGCTGCTGTTAAGAGAAGGTGTATGCAACACAGCAAGAGAGCAGATCACTTTGAATGACAGATCGGAATACACACAGGTATAGCCCTCTCCTGTAAATGCAGCAAAAATGTTCTCACCTACAGGAATAACAATTCTTGCAGCTTCAGGTTTTTAAATACCTAAAAAAAAAAATATCTTAGAAGTAGGGTTGGTTAAGTAGTTCAAATAGCTAAACTCTCCAGTGTACAAGGCTATCATTTTAGATAATGAGACGTTTCTCCATTTTCCAAAAGGTTAAGGACAGACTTTATAAATTGTGCATCTAGCAGCCCAGGGAGGCTTCTCCTAATAGCCCCAACAGCCATCATTTCATTGTCTGGGATGCATCAGGATCAGCTAATGCTGATGAAGTGCAAGGCTTTGTGTTCAGAATAAAAGCAGGAGCAGGTGAGGCTTCATGACTTGAAGCTGCAAAAAAGCTTTCTGCAAATAAGCTGCAGGAGGGGAAAAGAAAGAAGAAATTCACAGCCACCAACTACAGTGAAAACAGTAAATAACTACTACAAAACATTTGCTGAGAGAGGAATGTACAAGGTCATTATCGTACGATACATTGCATAAAGGGTAATCTCTGCAAACCAGACTTCGAGGGGCCAACCTGCCTTTCACAGAGCAGGTGGCAATGCTGCCCTTTAGGTGCTGGCAAGCCAGAGGACCTGTGCCTCAGCCATCTGGAACCCCGTCAGCACGCACTCACGCTGGAAATAAAATGCACAAAGATTTGCATGGCTAATTTTCTGCTTCATGCTTTGGCGAGGACAGCAGGGACGAGCAGCCTTGCCCTGCTGACCGCTTGTGACAAGAATTTCCTTGGCGGCAGGGACCCTCAAGGTCGCCAGATGAAACCGGCCATCTGTTAGCTGCGGGGCTGCAGCCAGCCACTGCATGAAAAGGTAAAAATTAAAACGGGGAGGGGGAGGAAAAAAAAAAAAAAGTAATCAAAGAAAGGACAGAGAAAGAACACTATTAGCTGTGCTGGAGATTTTTTTTTCCCCCTTCTCAACAACAGAGGGCGTCAATCCCCCATTCTGCCCACAGCTCTGGCCTGTTGCAAGCGCAGTGTGACGCCCCGGAGGTTCTCAAGCTCCCCTCTAGACTAGAGGCACCAATTTTATTTCTAGGGAGCAACATATTTTATGTTCACTACTTTACCAGAAGCAAAAGAGGCATGAGGACTAATGGTGGCTTCAGGCAGCTAAATAGACATCACTTCTTTTTGTTAAATGATGAAGATTTTTTTTCGGCTTGAAATACGGAATTGCTTTTACACTAGGCATGCATTCACAGAAAAGCCATTAAAAAAAAAAAAATAGACACCAGTCTACTAACCAGAATGAGCTCTGCTAGAGTAGCAATCTTCCACTGTGGGACAGAGAGGCTCTTTCCAGGCTTTGAGCCCACTAAGAGGGCTCTGCGTGCCATCTGGCCTGCAGTAAAGCAGCTATCTGCTCAGAGCATGGGACAGGTTGTCATCTATGGACATTGGTAAACCCACGTTGCTCTAGCTGATCAACTCTATCTTGAGTCCATTTGGGATCGCATGGGGAACACAAGCATTGGACTCCAAATTTCATCAGGATAGAATCAGGCAAAGGACACACTGCATCCTGAAAGTCTTTAGGGCTTCTGAAGGAAGGAGGAGATAGGACTTGGCCATTCCTGCCGCAGTTATTGACACATAGCCCACCTTGAAGAAAGCCTTTCAAGTGTTTAAAGTCCTGGTCTGGAGACAAAACCAGCATCAGGTCACGTGCTAGAAGTCGTGTCTGGTGTTGATGCAAAAAAAACAAAAACAACAAAANAACAGAGGAAGGGTGATAAAGCCAGGCAGTAGGTCTCCTGCAGCACGTCTAGTTTTGAGGCACTCTGGCACCAGTGTCACTGCCTGCTGCACTGAAGATCAGGCTATAGGCTGTAAGGTACACCCAGGGCCAGCGAGCAGAAAAGTACAACCCTATGAGTGCAGGAGGAGGGTGCGCTTTCCCTCATGCACCATGTAAAGGTAAGCCAGAGTCAACCTAAAACTTCAATGCATGAAAATGGGGGTACTGGACAGCAAGCCCTATGTGAGAGGGGAGGTCTTTATCTTCATTGCATAAAGGATCTCAGAGCTGTGGAGATGATGTGCCTTGTCCAAAGCCACAAAGCAAGCCCAGGACAACACCAGAAACAAAACCTGCATCTCCAGAGTCCCCAGCACTAATGCCATAATGTTACATCGCAGGGACTCCATCCAAGAGCTTCATCTGTGAACCCTGAAAGGATAATCTAACATTTCCTACTGAAAGCATAGGCCATATTTCAGAGAATTTGTGTGGCCCAAGTCTCGATGTGGCAATTTCTGACCCAAAGAGATTGAATCTGAGTGGCAGATCCCTCCAAAAATCTGTCACATTAGTTCATGTTAACCTCCCAGCCCTGATGTTCAGGAAAAGATTTAAGTGACACAGTCTGGGTCTCAGTTTCAGTAACATTAACATTTTCCTGTAAGCTGCAGAAAGTAGTCACAAATGCAGTCAAGCCCTGTCACTGTCAGGTGCTCAAGTTTTAGCTCCAGGGAAACAGGTAAAACACATACTCCTTGGAAAAGAAAAAAATTTTGACTTAAGGTGGCAGAGGGACTGAGGTTCACAGTAATCTCAGAATGGGGAAACACAACTCATGATCCCATATCGCATAAAGAGATCGGTAGCTGCTACATATATAATTTATGCTGCTGAGTCAGCCATGTCCCCAATTTGCCGTTTTAACTATTAATGCAAATTAAAAAAGAAAAGCATGAAAATAAAGCACACATATCTAGAAACAATACCAGTCACAAGCAAACAGATCATTTGGGTAAAGCTTTGAAGTGGTCAAAATTATTAGGTCCTATTTTTCTACTGACAAGAATTGTATTTGAAATCAGCCAAAGCTTTGTTGAAATAACTGCTGTAGCTGTTTTCATTTTTCAGTTAGCATGCTAGCTATGAATAAATAATGAAGATGCCATTTATTTAAAAACATATTCAACATCTCTCCCTTGGAAGCCCCATAGGGTGAACACGCAGCTCTACTTGTCTCTTTGCCTCACACTAAAAAAAAAACTGTGTGTCAAAGTACAAAGATTAGAGTGGGTGACAAAAGTACATCTATTCCCTCCCTGCCCCACCTTCCCCCTACCAAAGGGTTACCATGCCAATAAAAATTGTCATTTATTCATGTTTTCTTCAGAAGATTAAGTGTACTGAAAACTTTCAATGTCAAAGCCAAGCATCTGCACAGAAAGCATGATTTTCCCCCTAGTCAAGTCTACAGTTTCAGATTTTGTTAATCTAGGTTTTCAACCCGAGAAGTGCTTCTGTAAGGAAAGAGTATTAATTTTCTACGGAATTTTATTTTTATCAAACAAATGTTTGATGAGAAAAATTCTTACTACCTCTGCCAGACAAAGGGTGCTCTCCCAGTACAGTGTGTTCACATTTACAGCTGGCAGTCCAGTTGCGCAGTATGGCAGCCATGCCCAAACCACTTCCTTTCTTGCTATTTCAAGACATTAGAAGAAACCCATCATTATGGTTGTTCATAACCAGTGGTTGATCCAAGCACTGTGTATTCAGTGTATGGTGGGAGGGGGAGAGATAGGAGTGGGAGAGTACTCGTGGTTTTCCTGTAACCCATACGAGGGCCTGTGCAAGTAGTCTGACACATCTGCAGAATCAGCTATGGGATTTTTTTTTCCGCTCGCTGTATCAGCTGGTGCTAAAGATTAATTTGACCATTGTATCAATACAGAAATGCAAGGTCTAGAGTCTTCATGTTCAACGTCACTTTCTACCAAGAGTTATCATTCAGCATCAATAATCAATCAGCAAATACAATTTTCAAGAGCTGTGCCATGTTTAAAATAGGCAGAAAAATATTTTTAAGGGAATGTATTCTCATCTAGAGGACATTAACAACTTGATAATTAAGGCTGAGATTTCCCCCTGTAAATGGAGTTTAAAACCAGCTATTTGAAGATGTTGCATTGTTTAGTTCTGGAGACCAATGTCTGGCCCTCCTACTGCCAGGCCAGGGCAGTTTCTTGAGCTGGTTGTCTGCTTCTGTGCACTACACAAACCAGATCAGTTAGGACCACAGCATTCAGTTTCCACAAAGCGCAGGTTTTGCGAGAGCTTGTTGTGGCAGTCTGGCAACACTGAAGAGCAGCTCGGGATATATTCTGATCAGAAGGTATACTGAGGTTGACCAAACACAACATCCAAATACAGGTCCAGCTCTTCGTATCAAGGGAAGATACTACTATACTACAAAAGCAATAACAGGTGCTATGAAAGGCCACCTAGTGAAGTCAACAAATAGAAGGACTAAAAGCTTAACTAAAGGAAGTTCTATTATTACCACAATACCAAATTAATTAGTGGCCTTGTCACATACTATGGAGAGTGCCAAAACCAGCTGCAAGACAAAATAATCCCATGAGGAACAAGCCCATCCATGGCTTCTAAAATACAAGCAGTAAAAGTGAATGAGGAAAAGCCCTCGGTGCGCTAGCGGCAGGAATTCTCCGACAGCAGAAGGATCGCTAGAGTTGCCCGATGCACAGTGGTTGCTGTCAGAAGTGGTGGGGCAGCCACAGTCCCCACCCCAGACAGTAGCACTAAGAGCCTCATGCTCCACGTTATCATGTGTAGGAACTGCTCAGGCTATGGCTGAAGTCTTTGCACTGGATGCCAACCCTGACCTTTTCACAACAACCATTCCTGCAGCACTTGTTTGCTGAGGATTGACAATGGAGGAGACGGCCGTTTGTCAGGGACACAATAAACACACGCCCCGCCAGTGTGTCTGTTAACTATAAGGACAGAAAGAGATGACCAGAAGCCTTGATCCATCCAAATTGTGAGAAATATTCATTCTTCTAACCAAACAACTGTGTGAAGATCTTAAAAAATGTCTCTTAAAAAGATGGAAAAGATGAACGATATTACATTCCAGGATACAATACCAAACATATCTTCACAGACTGACATCTTTGCTTCCACAGGATTTTTCTGTGGCTTTTCATTTATTTATTTTAAATTTGAGACAGATTTTGTTTCTTAAGGTCGAAAGCACTCAGTTTACCCAGCTATTTTTAGCCATATTTGACAGATTCATTGAATTATTCCATAAATTATTCATAGCACCAAGAAACAGCCTGGGCATTCATATGATATTTGAAGACAATGACAGCTTCTTACATTTTTGCTGTGCAACTGCAAATCCAGGCTCCAGCAAGAGTCTCACAGGTTTGTCAAGGGAGTCCAGAAATGAGCCTGTCTGTTTTCCTCTGGACAACATCTATGCTCAAGCGCTGGAAACATGGTGCAATCAGTAAGGCCTATTACAGTGAAGACAGAATATCCTGTTGCAGGTTTGTTTGTTTTTTTTTTTTATTTTGTTATTATTTATTGTGTCACTCTTAGCTGATGTAAGTTTTTATATTTGTGTTTTCCGGGCTTAAAAAAAGCCATACCTACCAAAGCAGACAAAAGGTCCTCAGAGCAGAGAAAGGAACAGCAGGGAGGAAATTACTGCTGATTGTTCTGGAAATATCCTTCATCCAACTTACTAATTACACACTCCGTTGATCACCTATAATTATGATCTGAAAGGAAATTCTACACCCTAGCAATTTAGCTGGTGTTTCTTTTTTAAAGTCAACCATTTCCACTCTAATGAACCTCGGCATGAAGCAGCAAAACCTTGGAGGGAAAGGCTACAGACACAAAAATGAGTGCTTGCTGTCTCATTAACATTTTACTTGCTTGGCTAGGAGTCCTTTTGTTACAGGAAGCTAAGTGTTTTTATGGCCAACTCTCCTGAATCTGTAATAATATCCAATACGAGTGTAAGTGATTTCTGCTTTTAAGCTACTGAGCCTCTAAATAATCTCCACTAAAGCTAATGTATCCACAGTCAATGTGCAGCACTAGCTAAAATACAAGTAATTGCTGCCTTGGCCAGCTCCACAGCACAAGTCTAAACCTGACATTTGGCAGCTGTTAATATTTATAGCTGGATGGACCCAGCCTGTCAGATATGGTTTTCCGGAAAGGAAGAGTATATCCAGAGCTAAAGTTTTCTTTCCAGACGGTAAAAGTTCATGCCAGGCTGAGATGCCCCAGTGCAGAACTAAGCCCACTGCAACCATGCAAGAGAGTTTCCCTGCACAGGTAGAACTGAACTTATCCATGACACACAGATTCTTGGTCTTTTCCTGAAGAAATCTGCAGCTTAGGTTTAACACAACCTTTAAAAGAAGAGTCCTAAGGAACCACAACGAATATGAGGCAGTAAAATCTACACTTAAGACATTTCAGAGAAATTAATATAGCAGATATTTAAGTGAAATTTAACAGTAAATAAATTACCATTAAGACTTCTAGTGTAGTGGGTTCCTTCATGACTGTAACCAGATGAAACAGCTGTCTCATGGCTCCAGAAATAATTCATGATATATACCAGGTCAAATGTGAAAATAAGAAGAGTTCTACCTCTCAATGAACAAATTCTGTGAGAAATGTGCTTCTCTTGAGCCGTGCTCTCACCTTCTCGGTGGGCAACTTGTTCTCACCAAGAACCAATTAGATGAGGGTGAAGAAAGTTGAAGAGAAGATGGGGCTGCCAGTCCTCTTCCACAGGCAGGCACATGTGTAGCAAAAATGGTCCAGACATGCTGCTTCCAGCCACCTTTCCCCTGCAGTGATGAAGGCAGTAAAGGATGCGGATGAAGAAAATAGATCAGTAGCAAGGTCAAAAGGGAGAGGGCTAAGAGGTAAAGACAAGCACAGAAGTTGAAACTATGCAAGCCAGTAATTAACATTTCTAAGTAGGACTGTTAGCTGTTCTCTCCATCCTTTCACAGAAACCAAGACCAATTTGGGTTTTAAAAGCTCTCTCAGATACACGTTATTTAAATTCAAAGACAAAAGCAACACGTGACAGAGATCACGTGATTCAAGAAGCCAATAGCCTAACACAAATGAGGCATCGGTGCTCTTCAAACAACCAAGGAGAGCACCCTCCTGCACCCAAGACAGATTTCCCCTCTGCCCAGAAATGTGCTCTCAAGGAAACGTGCCTCCTGCTCAGGACTTTCTTTAACCCACTTCTACAATGGATGCCTTTGGGCCACCTCCTCAGCAGGCAGGGCCAGCCACACCTGGAGGTCCTAATGGGATCAGTGCTATCCACTACAAGAACCTCTTAAAAACTTGGCTACCGCCTTCAATGATACTGGAAGTCAGCTTTTCCATAGAGAATTTCATTTCTGCAAGATTACTTAGTCTAATACAGGACAAAAAATGAATTGCAGTAGAAATTATTTTCTGCTCACACTAGTGTACATTAGTTTCTCTCATTTTCACCATTTCTCTACACGGCTATCACTTTGAGATCTTATCTCCTCTTCAGCTATGTTTATAGTGTGTGGTCTCAGATGTCTTCTGTTTGAGAGTGTGAAGTTTTGTAGAAAAACAACAGAAGACCACCTGTCATCATACATTCTTAGCAGTTCAGCTGAAACCTGTCTTATGAGATTTGAATTGAAGCAAGTATTGATAGGCTACTAGCACAAAAATTCTGTCACTGTAAAAAACTTGTTTTACTGAATAAATCACTATCAAAGAACAGAGACTAGGTGCCAGCTTTGTCCCGTGTACCTTTTGTATGAATCACGCAGGCCATGCATTTGAAACAGAGTGACCTCCTGCGCGTTAGTTCCAACAACAGCTGGGGAAAAGACATTAACCAAAGAAATGTCTAACTAGTCCCCTGGGATTGTTTCCAGCAGTGGGCAGTAGCAGAGGCTGGGAGAAAAGGTAAAAGGCTGACATGGAAATTGATGACAAGTGGTGTCCCTCAGGGATCCGTATTGGCACCAGTACCATTTCATATCTTCATCAATGACACAGTGGGATTTGCAGACAAGTTTGCAGATGACACCAAGCTGAGAGGTGTAGTTGACACACCTGAGGGATGGGATGCTATTCAGAGGGACCTAGACAACCTCAAGAAGTGGGCCTGTGTGAACCTCATGAGGTTCAATAAAGCCAGACACAGGGTCCTGCACCTGGGTCGGGGCAACCCCAGTATCAATACAGGCTGGGGGATGAAGGGATTGAGAGCAACACTGCTGAGAAGGACTTGGGGGTACTAGCTGATGAAGAGCTGGACACAAGCAAACAACGCATGCTCACAGCCCAGAAAGCCAGCCATATCCTGGGCTACAACAAAAGAAGCATGGCCAGCAGGTCCAGGGAAGTGATTTTGCCCCTCCACTTTGCTCTCATGAGACCTCACCCAGAGTACTGTGTCCGACTCTGGAACACTCAGCACAGGAAAGACAAGGAACTGTTGGAACGGGTCCAGAGGAGGGCTACAAAAGTGATCGGAGGGCTAGAGCACCTCTCCTATGAGGACAGGCTGAAAGAGTTGGCATTGTTCAGCCTTGAGAAGAGAAGGCTCTGGGGAGACCTTATTGCAGCCTTCCAGTACTTAAAAAGGGCTTATAAGAAAGATGGAGAGAGACTTTTTATAGTGTGGCCTGTTGCGAAAGAACAAGGGGTAATGGCTTTAAACTAAAAGGGGATAGATTTAGATTAGATATAAGGAAGAATTGTTTTACAATGAGTGTGGTGAAACACTGGCACAAGTTGCCCAGAGAGGTGGTAGATGACCCATCCCTGGAAACATTGCAGGTAGGTAGGACGAGACGACCTTTAAAAATCCCTTCCAACTCAAAATATTCTATGTTTCTTTCTCAAATTGGCTCCACTTCATCAATTCATGGTAGGATTTCATGAGCATGGGATTCTTAGAAGGGTTCAAAGATTTGGTATGGAAAGCAAAATTTAATTTTCACTGTTTGAAAATTGTGTATCAGAGAGTAAGTTCATTTATTATCAAATTTGCACTTTGCCTTGTTTTATAAAAACAGAAAACTAATTAACAGAATTTTTCAAAATGTGGGGTTTAGACACGTATGGAATCTTTGGCATTGTCGACAAAGTCACACTGAGTCAAAGCTAAGAGTAACTCAAACATCAGCTACTGAACAGAAACTCTTTTTCTATGAATGTTAGTGCACCTCCTTTCCAGTATTAAACTGAGCCAAACACCCTTTCTTTTTTTTTAAATCAAGATGGTTTTCTAGAGTGTGTTCTGGTCTTCAAAAACAACTCTTCTAGAGATATTCCTTCCAAGGTAGGCTGGGTCAGGTTCTCCTTCTGCACCTTGACCATCTCATCCTGTCCCTAGAATGGGACAGGATTCTATTATGCGTATCTTCCATAGCTAGAGTTTTGAAAGTTGGTTCAGATAATCCAGACCTTGTATTGTAATTCAGAGAACAAGTTTGAAGTCCTAAAAGAGTCCAGTGCTACAGAACAAGAATAGAAAAGATTCAAAGAGTAGATTGTAGTCTTTGTTATTTGATTTCAGCTGTTTCCCTGACACAGTAAGCAGCACCACATCAATAGGACCTTACACAACACTGCATGAGAGTACAATTCTGATTTGCCCTTTGTCTATTGAAGGCCAGGAACCTCAATTTCAAAAGCCTGACAGCATAAAATTGTGTAGAAACCAATAAACACATCCATAGCAGTTCTCATATGAGGTTTTACCAAAGGCCAAGAACTTGTCACCCACAGCATATCATTTCAGATAGACAGATCATCTAGGAAGACTCCTAATGCTGAATTTAAAGACCTTCTATCACAGAGATCCTACTACAGCATCACAAATTCTTCCAGCAGTTATATGTTCTCACATAAACCGTTGCACCATTATTTGCTACTGATAATTGACTAACTTCAGATTTCACTCTGCAGCCTAACTTTCAGAAAACTCTTCCTTATTTAATCCATAGGTCAAACAACAAAAAGGCTGCAGAACTTGATCCTTCCCAGACTGAAATCCGTAACTGGGAGTAACATGCATTAGCTTCCCTACACAATAGGTAGGGGTAGACTCTTGACCCAAAATGATACGAACTGCTGGTATGCAGTAGAAGGCTAGTCAGGAGGAAATATCTAGGACAGAGCCACATCTGCATCTCTGGTAGTTGGGAATTAGTCACCTCTGGTTTTTGAGGATGCATCTCCCCAAATGTAAAGGTCTTTTCTGTGGAAGAGCTATGGAGGATTCTGCCTTCTTTCAAAACACATGCAAGAGTGGTGGTGACACTCTTTTAAATCAGCTCATTGACAGAGCACTTGCATGGGAATCTGAAAACTCAAGTTTAAATCCCTTCTCAGATCAGAGAATGGAGGAAGTTAAGATTCACATCACCATTTTCTTTTCCAAAAAACACCCCCCGCACCAGCATATACAGAGACCTGTATTCCATTTTCTTTTCTCACTCCTTGGCCTCTCAATTCTTGCATGGTTTCCCTGCAGAGTGGCACAATTTCGGGAACTACGTAAAGAGTGCTACCCGCCACCAGAAACATCTCAAGATAGCCTTGTATTTACAGCACTGTCCTATGAAATGAGATTATAGGAAACTTCAGTCCTGCACTTCCCAGGCAGGCACACAGCCTAGTTGCACATTACACTAACACAAACCTCCCTGCATTAACCATGGAGTCCATCGCCAGGTACTTTCATCAGTTATTCTGAGGGCTCTCATTGATGACATCCCTGGGGAACAGATACAGGGGACATCACAGGCACTGTTTTCTTGCCAAGACAGAAACAATTCTGGTCTGCAGTCCTGTGGAGAGCTTCGGAGCCAAGCAGGGAAAGTATTTGTGAAATGCAGTCATCTCCAGGCATTACAGTTGCTAAGACGACGTTTTATAAGAAATGCAGATTTAGATTTAAAGACCTGAATTTCACATATATCCTGTATCAGGTGTTTTAGTAGATGAAGACTTTATAGGCTCCATGATCAAGTCATTCCTTAACTTTCCTCCTGAATTATGTAAATGGGCTGACTTCAGGTTTAATCTTCTTTCCTGTGCCCCATTCTTGCAGCTTTCTTTGAAGATGTAATATATATGGATTTACTGGGAAAAGAGATACACTACTGGCCCTGTAAAATACACAACAACAAAATTCTTAGCAGACACAATAACATCCTCTAGGCTTTTTTTTTTTAAGATATTAGAAATTCTGTTTATGATAGGATTTTCAGGAGGCTGGAAGGGGAGATTGCATGTATTTTTTGGTGATTTTTTCCCCCATTCGTAGATGTCTTTTTTTTGTCAGAAACGGATCTATGAGGAACAGACATTACTTCCTCTAGATGTGGATGGACATATCTGGAGTTTTGCAGCTAAAAACCAAATAGGAGTCCTTAAATACATCTAGTGGTCAGAAATTCAATAAGTGCATTATGTCCTCTGAAGTATTTTAGCATTAAATTTAGTAAGCCTTGCTATTTCTATCTTTTTTGTGGCACATGCAAATAAAACGTGATGATCCACAAGAGAAGCCAAGCCTACTTTTCTGCTAAGGCAATCAACTTAATGAATAATTAGTGTAGGAATATTAGTAACATTAAGCATTAATGAGTTGAATCTTCTTTGTATCATATCCTTTAGCTTCCCCAGCTTGCTAAATAAAAATTTATTTATTGTCTTAAATTAAAGGACATTTCTGAAATGAGATATAATAAAGTTGCAAAGAAGGAAAAGCTAATCAAGATAATTAAAATGAAAAATTGTTAGAATAATTCACTTTCACCTGCAGTTGCGGTATAGTTGAACTAAGAGTTTCTAATTAAACGAGAAAGTATGTGAAGTGCAGTTCAGCTGATTTGCATTTATGGAACTGGAAGAAAATATTACCTTATTAAAGTGAGTTTCAGAGGAAATGTCATAGCACAGAGGTTGGCCTGACTTGACTTTCTAGTAGATTATGCAGTCATTTATAAATGTGACTGCTTCACAGAGCCAGCTCCTCTGCGGCTCTAAATCGGCATGGTCTCACTGAAGTTAATGATGCCACATCAATTTATACCAGGTAAGCATCTGCCCACTAACCCTTTCAATGTATATATTGCTGCACAGAGAAAAAATTCAGCTGCATCTGCCACTGTGCGCACCTGAGAAAGATGCCAATAAAAGACTGTGTAATGCTGCTTTGCCCAGATAATCAATTTATCCAAATTCTGCTGCTTGGACAAGGGCTATACCACACTGCCTCTGGTGATTTATTCCTGCAGCTATGTACAAGAAAATGAGCTAGGTGATATTTGCTGGCCATGTTTTTGGTGAAGCCTAGCGTATGAATACAACTGCTCCCAGTGCTGTACACAGCACTGGTTAACACCACTATATTTACCCCAATCCATGACAACCCTGATTCCTAGTTGACCTCTTATGTTCATAGCTGGGAAGGATGAGAGGGGCTTTTGTTGGCACTGCCTGGTGTGATGCACAATCCCTTTCATGGTGCGGACTCTGTGCTTTCCTACCTGCACTCCCAGAAGTGAGGTGACCACAACACTGTTGTAGTAAAACCAAGGAAATCAAGCACTCTCTCACCAACAGGAAGCAGACTATTATTGCTTTAGAATCATAGAGTGGTTAGAGTTGGAAGGGACCTTAAAGATCATCTAGTTCCAACGCCCCTGCCATGGGCATGGACACCTTCTACCAGACCAGGTTGCTCAAAGCCCCATCCAGCCTGGCCTTGAACACTTCAACAGATGGGGCATCCATAACTTCCCTGGGCAACTTGTTCCAGCATCTCATCACCTTCCCTCACCCTTTATAAATATGGGATAACCAATGACTAATCTTGCATTGCCCTACTGCCTGTGTACATGTTCTTGATAAGATACGATTGTGAGGGTATTCATAGAATTGTCTAGGTTAGAAGAGACCTTTAAGATCAAGTCCAACTATCAACCTAGCACTACCAAAGCCACCACTAAACCATGTCCCTAAGCACTACATCTACCCGTCTTTTAAATACCTCCAGGGACAGCGATTCCACCAGTTCCTGGGGCAGCCTGTTCCAATGTTTGATAACACTTTTGGTGAAGAAACTTTTCCTAATATCCAGTCTAAACCTCCCCTGGTGCAACTTGAGGCCATTTCCTCTTGTCCTACCACTTATCACTTGGGAGAAGAGGTCGACCCCCACATTGCTACAACCTCCAGGCAGTTGTAGGGAGCGATAAGGTCTCCCCTGAGCCTCCCTTTCTCCAGACTGAACAACCCCAGTTCTTTCAGCCATTCCTCATAAAACTTGTGCTGTAGACTCCTCACCAGCTTCATTGCCCTTCTCTGGACACACTCGAGAATCTCAATGTCTTTCTTATAGTGAGGTGCCCAAAACTGGACACAATATTTGAGGTGGGACCTCACCAGTGCTGAGTACAGCGGGACGATCACTTCCCTACTCCTGCTCACCACACTATTCTGATACAAGTCAGGATGCTGTCGGCCTTCTTGGGCACCTGGGCACACTGCTGGCTCATATTCAGCCAGCTGTCGACCAACACCCCAAGTCCTTTTCCACTGGGCAGCTTTCCAGCCGCTCTTCCCAAAGCCTGTAGCACTGGTATTTCATTCTGATTAGGTTAATCTAAGACAATTTTTTAATTTTAAACTTCTGAGGTAGGAGGAAAGGATTTTCTGAGATTCAAATAATGCATTTCATCTTACAGATGGAGTCAAGCAAAACTCTAACTATGGGCACCTGCTGCAACATCACAACGGCGTCTAGATTATATAAATGTAATACTTGACATTGGCAGAGTATTTACTACGTCTCTTTAAGAAACCAGGATTCAGTCTACTGAAGAAGCAAATGCTATTGCAGCTATTCTACGCTTAGATTTTGTACAAAAGAAAATGACCACTTCTATCATGCTTTGGCTAGAAAAACCACAGCTGGTTTTGGGAGGCATTCTGTGGTCAAGGATTCAGCTGTCAAAATTGTGTTACATCAGAGCCGACAATGACCTGCTGGCAGAGATAGCAAGACAACCCAACAGAAGAGAAGCTTGAGAGAGAAGTCTCATTTCCAGCACTGCTTCATTCATTGCAGCTACATGCCTAAATTAACCTTGCAAAACTGTCATGAAAACACAGCAAGCCAAGCATAAAATTTACTCTACAACTCTCTATCATAATAGCGATGACAAAAAGTATTAATGACATTCAGTTCACCTGTCAAGTTGATTGCTCAGCCCAGATAAAAAGCAACAGTTTTGTGGAGCTGTTTTAGCTGACAAGCCCCAATCACAGCCATGTCATAGCACAATATTCAGCAGTGTTGCCACACTAATTAAGGAGCTGTTCAGCCCAGTCTTTTCCTCAGCTTCCAGAGGTGAGCAGATAGCTAAATGGTCCAGACCAGCCTTGCTGCTAAACATAGATGTGTCACAAGGTCAAATGACCTTTTGGACCCATTTGATTTAAAATCCATTAGGCTGGCTTCTTTTTATTTGTATTTTAAATACTTTCAGTTTAGTGTTAACTATGGAATTATATCCGCGCTTGGAAAATCCATTTTATAAAAAACTAAGTTGCCTTAATACCAGTATGAAAGAACCTATATTTACGTTGATTTTCTATGCTACATGCCAGAGGAACTCTTCTACGTGCTTTGAGCAAACAGATGAGTTACGAATAACCTACAGCCACTATCAGAATGATTAAGTGAGGAAGGTCACTTAAAAAAACAACATCCCCCCCCAAAAACATGAGGAGGTGGTGTGGGTATTCCTCCTTTTACTTTTATCTGGCCAGCTGTGTCAGTGCCATTCAGCAGTACTGCCAGAGGGTGGACAGGAGGAGAAAAAAAATATAGATAAACAGGGGGAAGCAAGAAAAAGAGGGCAAGGAAGGGACAGTAGCAGGGTTCTTAATTGGGTTGGGAACACCCATCTTGCCGATTATTTGCTTTAGTCTCCCATGGTTTTATACAGGCCACAGCTGACACAGGCCAGTGCACCAGCACAAAGAAATTGTTACAGGAGGAGATCAGTACAGGACATTTTTGGAGTCCTGTACTGGGTATCGGTGGCGAGGTGCTGGCACAACAGGGGCTGCAGGGGTCTCTGTGAGGAGAGGCCGGGGCTGCCCCGTGCCAGACATGGCCAGATCCCGCCGGTTCCAGTGGCCCCACTGCAGGGCATAGCTCAGCCCCTCAGCCACAGTAGTTCATGCCTCTGAGGAAGTGTGTTTTTAAAAAGGCCAAAACCCTGTCTGGCAAAGTGTGTGTGGGGGGGAAGTGAGAGAAACAGCCCTGTGAGTCTGGAGGAGGTGCTCCAGGCCCAGAGGTTGCTGGTGACTCATCACCTGGCCAACATAGGCTTGAATATACTGGGAATGCTGGAGACACTTGACAGAAGAAGTCTCCAGACACTGCAATGGGTGTCTGAAGATGAAAGTTGCAGAAAAGATTTGTGGTCTGGTCTGAGAAGTAGTTTTTAATCCAGGGGCAGATTTTGTAAACGTGTAGGTTTTCACAGGTGGCCATTAAATCTGTGATGCCAGTACTTTGGCAACATCTTTACATTCATCCTCAGTGTCTATTAAGGCCACGTGCAATGACTGATAATACCATCTCTAAATAAGGAAAAAAAAAAAAAACAAAAAATCTGAACTTCCCAAAGCTCCTAGTACCTGGGGTACTCAAATTTCATGGTACTCTTTAAAAGTAGACACCTTCTCAAAATTATTTGTAACCTAGAAAGCAGAGTGGAAGTTGCTATTACTATAAACATGTATGCGTACACTGAAATGAAATTGTAAGAACAGGAATATGTTGAAGCAAGAGGATGCTTACAAGGCAAAAAAGAGAAAAAAAAAAAAAGGAGATCCTATATACACAAAAGCATGCGCAGCTGGAAAAAGGGTGCTATGCTTTACCTGAGACTGAGGTCACCCTTTTAAATAACAATGCATCGTCCTTCTCTAGTCTCAAATCACATATTAGATGAAAAGTCTTCTAGAGGCCCTTTCCAGCATGAGTCTCTATGAAGCAAAGAACCATTCTCCAAAAATCCACGTTATCCGGGATGCATGTTCAGTCTGTGGGGTTATTGGGGAGGGTTAGTAGGCCTGCTTTGGACACAAGTTGATTGTGTGTGGCCTTGGAGAATGAGAAGGCATACAGAGAAGTCAAGATGGCCAAGTTCAGGCTGTACTGTTTCACTGTACAACCTGCCAGAGTTAACCTCCCTCCACCCTTTTCTTGTAATTAGCATGTTATAAACAGATTTCCAAGTCTGTCCCATGCCTTCCCTTTATTATTTTTGGAGACATAGAAGGAACCAGACATTGCTTCAAGAAGTTTTGGCATCTTTCTAGATCTGTAAGACTGTGAACTTTGCAGCATAAATAAACCTTCATGAACTAGATCGCTAAGGGATACAAGACCCCCCTGATGACAGCAGCAATGTTAGTACTGAAGCCCCAGCAGACACATGTATTACTTAAGTGACAAATTCACGGAACCTTTAATTCCGTAACCTTTGCTTTTTTTTTTTGTCTGGATGACGCACACCCTTCCAATTTGAAAATATTAGTATTCAAAGTTATTTAACAGGTTGTTTATGTGAGTATATTCCAACCTGTTAGGTGTTTCTGCTACTGCCTTTGCAATAAGATTTTCATGGTGAGCAAGAGATCACGTACTGATTCAATTTCCTGATTACGGCACTCAAGCCAACACAGCCAGTGTATTATGGCTGCTTCAATATAATCTCCCTCTTGCCTGGACAGTTATGATACTTCATTCATGGACTTTCCTAAGGAGGGAATTCACCAGGGGGAAGTAGATACCAAATACATGGAGAGGGAAGTTCTAGACAGTACTTTTTCTTCTAGTAAGTGGTCACAAACATTATACTTTGCAGAATTTCCTAGCAGTTTTGGTAGATTTGATATCTAAGGAGAATATCTTTCATAAAATAGTGGGGTATGAAAAGCTTGATGCCGCAAGTCAGAACTTCACAGATGACCGCATCAAATGAAGAGGATTTGGGGCTGAGTGGGATTTAATGCTGAGACTTTGAACAGAACAAAGAACAAATAGTCTCAAAGGGCTAATCAGAAGGGACAAAGGGATTCAGAATCTCCTCCCTCAAATCCACCTTTTGGTTACAGAGGCACCAGTTAGAGGAAAAAGGATTTTTAACACTTTCTTGTTCATAACAGTACACATAATATATGTACTAGTGCAAACACACGCACATATATATAATATATAACTTATTCCAGCCATTTCCAGAATCCCATTTGTAATTTGTTTTTACTGTTCCATTTCAGCTCTGATGAGAATTCTTCTAGGTCCATGGGCATTCTTTTATCCATTCACCTACTTCACACATCCACTCACTGTGATCTCCTCAAGTTCCTTTTTAGAAATATTCTTTCCAGTTATCTTCATATCTTTGTTGTCTTAAACATCCATCTCACCCCCTCTGATGCCTCTTTTCTCTCCCCATTCCTTCCATTTTTCCACTTCATTGAGTGTGGCTGCCTTTGGTGATGCAGGCAACTTCCACAATTCATATATTTCCCTGCTGCTTTTTCTGCCTCCCATGTTGCAACTTTTTGTCCTGCAGTTGTGTATATTCCCGCTCTAGGAACCGAACAGCCAGAGTGATGCAGGCAAGACGTTCAGTTTCATCGTCTGATTTGTAGCATGACTCCATGAACAGTGGTATCGGCACAGCTGAGGGGGTAGGGAACTGCCGTGCGAGGGCTTAGGTCTTGCAATTACCAACAACAGATCACATCCTGGATTTGCTCTCTCCCCCCTACCCCTGTCTTCTAGAGTCAGCCACCTTTACTCACATATAAGACATCACTGCAGGCTCTCCTATTGCTTTTAGTAGTAACAGAGTACAAAACCTTTTAAATAAAGGCTAGAAATGTCTAACCTTTTAGCTACTTAGATGATCCATCTGGCCAGATCACTGCAGCATTATCCCAGACAAGGCTTTTAAAACCAGAATTTGATAATGTATTTGTATCTAGACATCCCATTATCATGATATTCTTTTAACCACCTCCCTATCTTATATCCACATCTCTTTCCACAGGAAGCTTTTTCTTACATACACAATAGAAGTTCTCTTAAAAGCATTTTCCTTGTGTATGTAATTAATCCATCCTCCTTGGTTCTCATTCCCTCATTCCTTGCTCTTGTAGATTTAAAATCATGGCTATTACTTCTCCCTGCTGAAACTGAACCTGAACAGACAATGCTCAAACAAGAGCAGAGATACCACCCTGTCAACAAAACTTTCCCTTGACAGACAGGTACATATGAGACTACATTCAAAGGAACAGTACCGAAACTTCAGACATGGGAAGCATTTTTCATATTTGAATTCAAACTTTACCTTCATCGCTACTGTGCTTAGAAGACAGGACAGAAAAANCAAGGAGGCACATAATGCCGAATAAAAAGCGATGGGAACCAGAACGAACATCTGATGTCCCTGGAAAGAGGAAATTCAGTGTACTCCATGCACATTTGCATACATTCCCCGAGAAACCAAAGCAGAGTCTGGCTAGGAGAAGAAGAAAACAAGTGCACAACCAAGTGCAGTTATTTAAGTGCTGCAGTATTCTAATGATTTATGTAGTCCTGACACTAATTTGCTGCAGATTTCCTTACTCTTGCATTTAGTATTAAACTATGCAATAACCATTTCCAGTACAAAATTAGAAGTTCACTAAATCTGTTCTAGTGTACAGTTAGCTTGACGCTTTAGAGAATTTTTAAAAAAACATGAGCTCACAGCTGTGAATCTAAGTCCTATTTTAACATGATGGTATTTCAGTAGTAAGACTGTTTTAGAGATTGCCACAATATATTGTCATCATCATCACAGATTACAGAAGCATACAAAAGACCAAGGGGTAACATGTTTATACCTCCTCCCTCATCCACCTTCTCCATTTCATGGCAGGCTACGCGGGAATGAAACGTACATTTTAGAGAATCATGCTGCTGTGTGAAGCTGGTGTAAGCTTCTCTCCTGAAAACCAGTAGACGTGCAGCTAGAAGGGTTAGTAGATGTGATCAAATTGTTGGAGCAGTACACTTTGTCAGGTGATGACAAATGTTTTAATCATTGCACTGATGTACAGCTTGGGCATAAGTCACCAGCTTTCTGTTGCACTAGAACAAATAACTTCATAAACCCATTGATTTCACTTTGCACATCCTTCAGACTTTCAAGGGTTTCTTGGAAAGGAGAACAATTCTCACTGAAGACTAGGTTAAGCACATCTAGGTGATGGGAAGATATATCACAAAGGGAGTAACACGTTTGAAGACAAACATCTATGCACTGCTGTGTGTATTCCAGATGCATCAGTTCATTTTCTGAAGTCATTATAATCCTGTTGAATATCTTCACCAATAATTTAAAACATAGAATCATTAAAAAAATTCCTGTACCACATCCAGAAACAAATCCACTGGCACCAGGGAAAGGAAACAAGAGAATTCTACTCCTGGGAAAAGGATGAAAAGAAAAGTAATCGTAATCAGTTTGTAAAAATCAATAAAGCTATACTCTGTTGGATGAAAGCACCAGAAAGTGAATAAGTAAACAAACAGGCAAACAAAGGGAAAAGAAAGCGAGCAGTCTTAGTGAGCTGTCTTGAAAAAGAAGTACGGAGTTCAGAAGTTTGCTGCTCTGATTAGCCATGGGTGCTAGATATTGTTAGTTTAGGGATGAGTTCTGGCACGTGTCAGACAGATGGTGGCTAAAAGAACTAAGAGAAGTCTTGCTTAACAGGTCAATTATTTCTTCAAGATCCCAAGAGAAAAAGCTAGAATGCTGGCACAGCTAAGAATAACTACTGTAAACTATTGTCATAGAATATTAAGATGTCATAGAATATTATTATTACTTTTTTGTGCCTGCTTTTTAAAAAATATTCTCATAACTTTGTTTCCAGCTCTGTACTCTGGAGTACATTAACTTCATTAGAAAGAACTTGCAGTGTCCTCAAGAACTACAGGATTTTAGGTGAAGCTGCCTGATACTTCCTCAGAGATAAGGAGTCTGTTAAAAATAGCATGTGGGTACACTACTGCAAGTTTATAAGCTGCAAGTTTGCGGGGAAGTTTAATGCTGCAAATGTCAAGTTCCAAGGAAAAGCCCCCCTGTTGACCCCAGCTAGGAGCGAACAGGCAGGTAAGAGGCAGTTCACAACTTATCTCCCAGATCCCTGCTCTAGTACCTAACTTGCTTTGCTGGTGGAAAGAAATCTGCCACTTCAAGTTACACTGCAAACATCTAGAAAAAAAGATCACCTGTCCTAAAAAATCAAACCTTATCGCAAGTACAGAGTCTAGGATCACAGGTAGGGATGCATTTATGGAAGCTTGACAGTTGAGCTAGTCATTTACCTGGTTCACCTTTTTAAATACAACTTTTGTCAAGTTGAACAGGATCATTTACATTCGCCTAAGGAAAGCCCTTCTACATTGGCTGATACTCCATGTGACAGTGGACCTTACCAAAAATTAATACAAGCCCTACATTACCTCATAACCTAGTAAATTCTGTTGACTTCATCTCCCTTGCTCAAATTACTTTACTCATTCTGAAGTCTAATACCTATTGAGGTGCTGTTATCAACTGAAATTGCAGGGAAACATAATTAGCCAGGCTTTCCATGGCAGTGTTTTATTGCCCTTACAGATAGTGTTTCATTCTATTTATGACTACCAACACAACAAATCTTATGGGACTGCCCTATTTTGGTAATTGTCTGAGCACATTGATTTCTTACTAGCAATATTGCTCAAGTGATACAGTTCTGAAGGACACTAAAAAAACCAAAACAAATCAAGACAGTTATTACAGCAGCAGTGTAATTTATTTACTATTCTCCCCATGCCCCCAGTAAAAATAACAGATTATTTTTGTTACAGACCAGTATGACTGCAATGTTAAATGATTTTATATTCCCATGGATTAATTCCATTTCTTCATACCAGTTTAAATGCAGAATAAAGGCCTTTTGTTATAAATACAGACCATGGACAGAGTGTGGTTCACAGTATAAGAGGGGTCATACATCACAAAAGATGCCAGATAACTAATGTTTAACTCAAGTTCCAGTTTACTGAACAAGCAAAAAGCTTAGCGTATTCCACAATAAACAACAAGCAAAAGTAGAGGACATCTAAATTGAAAAACAAGGTCACACTTGAGGTGAAAAAAATGTTAATTTTTAAGTTTTTTAAATATCTAGATGATCCCCCAAGATTTTTCAGTTGGATAATCAATTGGCTTGACGGTGCCCACAACACATACCCTTGCACACCAGCTCTAGTATAAGTCTCCAAATATATCTAGTCAGTAATTCCCAAAAACATTTCTGAGAATAAGTGCATCTCTTCATCACCGAGTTGATGGAAATACATTGGGGAAGTCTGGACAGTGTCTTAGATGTTTCATAATCTGTATTTTTTCCAAAAGAAAGAGTTCCTAGGCAGTCACTCAGGGACTTAAAAACGTACCATAAGATAAGCCATATAAATCAAGGAAGGTTTAAGATCTAAAACCATGGAAATAAAATACAGTTCAAGTCGTAACACGTGGCAGGACATCTTTCAAGTACCAATACATTGTGTCTCAATTGTACCGAAGGATGATAACACATAATGGTGCAGAAATAACATAATTCATTAGCATCAATATACAGTGGTAGGTAATATAATTCTTCAGAGCTGCAGTGTCATTAATCTATGCCAAGTGACACAAATGAAACTGAACATCTGAAGACAATATTGTAGGAAAAATCTAAATGGAGAACAGGTTGGAGAATCTGAGCTGCATGCAAAGCACATTGTTGTTAGTCTCCTCAACCAAGTAGTACTGTCACTTGAATCATGGCTTAACATAGGTTTGCAGAGCCGATCTACAACAAGACAGGCTGTAATCCCACTGTAGCTGCAGCTTCACCTTTTTCCACCTAAATTCCCTGAGAGGCAGGAAGGCACAAGCATGACCAGATGAGCAGGGAGCAAAAGGCCACATTTCTCAGATACACTGATGCAATAGTTGGAGCTGCAATGGGATCAGGGCAAAGTGTTTGGTGGGGTAGATTTTGCCATCAAAAGGTAGGACCGTACACAAATAGGAGCAGGTGTAAACACAAAATGTCAAAACAAGATGGAAACTGGGAGGTGGCAAGATGAGGTGGATCCATAGCTATTTGCCATGCAAAACAAGCAGGGGAGCAAAGCTTGCAGAAAAACAGCACAGAAAGCAAAAAAAAAACATAGTAAGATTCAGCTTAAGATACCCAGAGATGGAAAAAAGCAAGCAGAACTTACATTCCAATTGTATAGTGTTGGGACCTGAAAGGGTGAACGAGCTTTTATTTCAACATATTGAAAACTAATCTCTTGGCAGCAAAAGAGATTAGCGACACAAAAGATAAATGTTAGACTGTCATTAGACTTTCGGAACTCATTGCACACATTTCTGCTGTCATATTTCAGCATCCCATTAGAAATCACTGGTATTAAAGGCCATTTCAAAGTGGGACCTTCCTGAAAGTGTTTTAGAGCAGTACTGATCTCTCATGATGACAGGGGAAAAACCTCAATTTGCTCATGAGACTGCTCCTGCTTCAGCTTCTAAATTAATCTGGGACCAAACGCCCAAAGACAGACTCACAGTGTTAATGACAGAAGCTTCTTGCTTGTAAGAAAAAGCATTTTTTTTTTCTAATTAAAAAGAAACCCACCACATGATACAAGGGAGAGGCTGATTACCTAGGAGACTGGTTTGATAGCTGAAGTTGTTGTTGTAGCAGCCATGGGATTCCCAGAAGTGATGCTGCGAAGAACACCAGTTCAGCATTGATTACTGTACACAGAAACTCTGGATCCTACTGCCCATCTCGGAAACAAGAGCCTGGTTTCTTAATCATGGAGATCTCAAAGATGATCATCATTCCTATTTTTAGTAAAAAGTGAAATGCTGAACCCTAGTTCTCTTGGGCTATCTTCAAAGATAGGATTTTGCTTCAGTAGGAGAAAAAAGGTGATTGAAGACTTCCTGCATCTTGACTATCTTAGGAGCTCAGAAGTGATGGTACAAAATTTGGGTATTTTAGGGTTTTCTTGAGTGTTTTTATAAAATATAATATGCCACCATTGCTACAAAAATTAGAAGAGAGCTTTGCTCTGACATAGAGTATGATCCAGTGGCATGAAAAGTCAGACTGTTTAGGTCCTCTGGGCCTGACTATCCAGAGCTCTTGACCCTGACGTGACTGTATTTCTGCCTTTTGGTGGTGTTTCTTCTATAGCAGATGCAACATAAGGAAGCACAGTAAAGGAGCCTCTATGCATATGAAGAATGCCTAAAGCCACATCTGAACCTCAGTATGCTTCCATGGAGATGCAGAAATCCAGGAAGCACAGAGCTTGCCAGAGAAGAAACATTATTTTGATTCCATAATTGTGTCCAGACATTAAAAATCTTTTCTTCCCCCCCCCCAGCATCCTCCACGTGGCAATATCTTCCAGAGATTTTATTATGATGGGGTAATCCCAGTTTCACCTTCTTGTAGCTCTTCCCTATGCTGGCCGGAGGCAGGGGGGGTAAGTAATAATTAAAAAAAAAAAAATAAAAAAAATCACTATTCTGGTTGCCTAGTCTCCCTAGATTCCCACTATCACGAGTGGAGACTGAGACCCCTCCAAATGGTGACTCAGAACTAATTTAGCTAAACTATGCAACTTGTTTTGTTAGCTTTGTTGGATGTTATCCCATTAAACCTTTTATTTCATTTTATTTCCAAGAATGCTGTCACTGTTCACTCCCACATGTTTTGTACGTCTCCTTGGGCACTGGTTCTGGTAGGAATGTCACATTGTTCATGAAATTCCAGCCTGTGCACAGAGCCAGCACCCAGTCCACGCACAGCAAGAGTCTTAATTTATAGGCAACCAAGGAGACTTGCTTGCAGGAAGCCGTCTCGACCTCCCAAGTTGAATTGTTCTCTTCTTCCTCTTCAGCAGCATGAGGCTGTTCCCAGTTTTTCACATTCACTTTAACCTTTTAAATCGATTCATTGAGGCACTAGAGTGCTTTCTGTGAAAGCACACTGGCCTCGGTCCTACATGGAATGCTTTACTCAAGTATTTAACTATATAATAAGCCTTGCTTAATGAAAACCGACGTATTAAATACTACTACTGCTGAAGCACACTACGTTGATTCCCCTGGTGATTATTTGATTGTAATGTCAATAAATCAGTCACCAGGTTAAAAAAACCCAAACAAACAACAAACCAGTTAATGTGGTCAAGCGTAGGAATCCTAACACAGGGAGGAAAGAAGGACACCAAAGGGCCTGGAAGAGAAAGTGTTTGGCCTTGTTTAGTAATGGTTGCATTCTTAACCTCATTTGCTCACCAGCAACTAAGCAATCCAACCTCTCCCACTACCAATCAAAATGTAAATATGTGTGAACAAGGATTCCCTCCCTGGGAATAACTGCAAGACGAAAAACACCAAAGAGTTTCAGCTGGTGTAAAATTGGAAGTGACATATACCACTTTGCAGACAATCACAGCCAAGAAAGAGGCAGCCCTTTTCCCCCCATCTTAGTAACTTGCTCAGCCGCAGTTACCGTCTTGATGTATGAGGGTGAAGATAGATGATACCCAGTCTCTGAAAAGCAAACAAAAAACGTATGAAGGATGTTGCCCCTTTAAACAGAAAACGGTTAACTATCTTTCATTTCACAACAGAACAATGAGGTAACCAGACATCTCCAGACTTTCTTCATAATAGTGAGTTACAAGAACAGCTTGAGCTTGTGGTCAGTACTGAGAGACAGAACTTCAGCTTTCCTGAGCTTGCAGCAGACTGCTTTTTTTTTTTTTTGAGTGCAGTGGGAGATCCTAATTTTGTAACCATAGTCAGTGTAAAACAAAAATGTTGATAATAAGATAAAGAAGGATTACTGATGCATCTTCCTAATGAGAAAAAGAAGAAAACAGACCTGACTAACCTACCGTGACCACATGCTTCTTTGTGGCCACATGTGACTTTAAGAAAAAAATATAAATCAAAAAATCCAAAGGAAGGAAAAGGCTTTTACAGAACCCAACTCTCATTTAGTTCCTCTCCAAATGGAAAGTTGCAGCTTTCAATTTAGGAATTATTCTCTGTGCATTTGATAAGCTGCAAGAAAAAAAAGATTTTCATGCAGAACCACGTAAAAAATAAAAATCTATTTGTCACCCCAGCAGAGTGTGATTGTCACGCACCAATGCTGTGGCACAGCACCTAAAGCACGTGAACAAACACCTGGACTAAACTGGGCCACGTAACCCTCTCGGCAAGGTCGAGCAGGAGCTGGGCACTCAAAGATGGCAGTGAGAGACTGCACAAAGCCTTCTCTGTCATCACCTGTGAGTGGCTTTTCTGTGGTGGGCTACAGACATCAACCATGCTCACCAAGCACTGCCAGTCATACGAAATCCCCTGCAAGGAAGGGAGCTGCCTCAGCTATTTTTTTTCTGATCTGGCACCTCTTGTCCTCCCAGGGGTTTCCAGGTGGAAATGCTGCCACAATGCTTCTCCACTGAGCCTGAAGCCCAACTTGCATCATGTTACAGCATCTTCTATCCTGACTTTTCATTGGCGGCATCATCTAATTCTTAATGGCACTGTCAGGTGGGCGGCCATTCGAAGGAATCTTCGCACAACAGCCACCTTGTTACCCTGAGCCAAGTGGGACAATTTTCTGAGGCCCTACAGCACCATTTCGCCAAATATTTGCTTATTTCAGGTTGGTATTTGTCTGTCAAAAAAGACTGGTTTGCACTCCCAGGGCTTAACAGTGATTTTCTTAGCACCCTTGAGATGTTCCCTGGGAACAAACCTGCAGCAGATGCCAGAGTGTGGTTCACTCATTTCTTTAATGCTGTAGTTCTTGTTTCCCTTTTATGAGAAATTCCTGTTGTGTAGTTTCTCCCCTCAAACATATACAACCAAGCATATCCACTTTATCACTCCCCTATCAACTGACCTTTCTCAGCTAGAGGAATTTCTTCAAGCATCATCTTACTAAACACTTTATCTAATGAACTCCTGCAGAAATATTGCCTTGACCTTCAGTTGACACCTCATCATAAAAGGCAACTTCAGCACAGCCTCTACAATACCTTATCCACCCATTTCCCTTGCAGTAGACAAGGTGATGTTTTTGACCCAGGAAAACAATAAAACAAAACAAGTCACCTCTCTTATATGTCCATTTAAACATGGTGTACTTAACAGCAAGTAGACTAGTCACTTACAGCACTTCAGACACCATCATACATCTACAGAAATGGCAGTTACCATACTTTGCAATGAGATTTGCAATCAGTTGGCCACCTTTCCTATGTTATCATGATTAACATATTCACCAGTACTGTACATCAGTAGTTTTCATTCTGCTGGGTACCTCACTGAAACATGAGACTCATTACAACATCCATTACACTTACAGCATGGAGCTAACGTTCCCCTGACTTGGTTCTGAACCTCTCCTGCAATAATTCACTGCTGGCCATTAAGAGCTTGTTTCCAAGGAAATATTGTAAGGACTACATGAGCCTAAGATACATAGACCACAGGTAAACCCGCAGCCTGAGAAGGTCTTTATGCAGTCATCTGTACTGCATCATAAAGTACTCTTTATGCAGTCATCCTAAAGGAAGAGAGGGCCATTTTAGCAAGCTGTGGTGACAGATAGCAACTAGAGTTTTACACCTATACACCAAATTTATGGGGAAGTAACTTCTGGTACAACCCCAAATCACAGCCATAATATTTCTTCAGATTTAACTTTTGTCCAGCAATTTGTTCCCCCAATGGGGAGTTGGAACTGCCTTGACACATGTCGTACCACCACAAAAGCTCTCCAGGCTGGCTCTCACAAGCCTGTCCACTGCTTTGCAGACAGTCATTTGAGTCTCAGAAGCACAGTAGGCTAGTTCTGTGCCCTAGACAATTAACTGCCTGTTAAGGGCACACTTATGCCAGTTTTGGTTTCAGATCCGTCCCTTTTGGTACAACAGCAAGAATCTCTGAACTGCTTTCCATTGCATAAGCAGGCCCTGAAAAGGTTGGTCTTCAGGACTTCTTCCAGTTACAGACAGTATTTTAATGACAAAGCCTGAATAATTGGCAATATGAGGGCTGGAAGTAAACATGTGGATAAGCCACCATTTTTTCTGAAGAAGTTTAAAGTGCAAGAGGAGATTGAGACTAGTGTAGTTATCAGGTTGGTTTTAACCAATTATTAGCACCTTCACACTATCAGTCCAGTCACTTGCCTACATGACAAAAATGAGCTGGCAGTTCATATGAGTAGACTACAACAGCATTCCCCTTACTCTAGATCTGGGCCCGTTTCTGCACAAGGCCCCATGAGAGGGACAGCAGCACATACAGAGCCTCATTTGACACGGAAATAACATGCAGCAAAAGATTTGCCTGCCCCAAACTCCTTGCGGGGAAAGAGCCTAAGAGCATCTGTCAGACCTGATAAGTCTGTTCTTTTGCCTCAGGAAGAGTTTGTATCATTATTTAACTACATCCCCAAGTATGACATCAATGAACCTGTAAAAGCACAATCAGATAACAAGGTTCTCTAAGACCTGTGAGGAGGAGGAGAAGGAAAGCAATAGAGTCACCATATACTCTTCATAAGTTAGGCAACGGCAAATTACCTCATATCTCCTGGTCAACAGGAACGCGTGTACAGAAAGTTGCGGCCCAGTTATAACTCATGCTGTACTCATTGAATGTTTAGTTAGAGCCAAGATGTAATCTAGTATCTTGAGGTGTTACGGACAGTGTGAGGTGCCCATGAGTAGGACCAGTCCCATGTCACAGACAGCAGCTCCTTCACTCCTTAGAACCTACTCCATCTCCATGAAGTTAAAAAAAAAAAAAGCTATCTGTCTTCAAGAACAGATTTGCTGACTTGCTCAGCATTATAAGCCTTACCTAAATCCTGTGCAAGCAGAAAATAAAATTCTTAAGCCAGTTATGCAAATGCTATCAGTAATATTGGCCAACAAGTACATCATCACAAGCTACCTCAAACTATAGTTGTGCCATTTGGAAATATAAGCAGGTAGATGCATTACCAAGTACTGTTTACATTTGGATTTTGCATGGAAGAAAATGTTAGTGCATTTCTAAATCTGGGAGGAGAAAAAAAAACAGCGCCATGTTTTTTCAGTGGTTTTAAGGAAGAAAAAAAAAGCCTTTCTTCAACATTTTTTTTTTTTTCCTTACTTTAAGTCCTGTAAGATTTTGTCTAGGAATTAGCTTTGGTTCTAAACTACCCCTAACTTTATATAAACAAGTGTGGCATAAGTGAGTATTTCTATCTTATGAACACTGAAGATAAACATATTATACCAATTCATCTTGTAGTAGTATGTGTTCCATAAACTCCAGGAAATACCATCATCTTAAATGCATGTTTCATTCAGGATGCCAGCTCATTTCCAACATAGCAAAAAAGGATGAAATCATAAGAACTAATAACCAAAGACACTTTTATGGGTCTCAGTGCTCCTGACTCTCCAAGTCCTATAACAATAGAAACTCACTTAGAGAATAATGATGTTCTCAATATTTTTTTCCTGTTGCTGCCATCTATACAGTCCTAAGGGTGCTGTCTGGGAAAATAACAAGAGCTAATACAGAACAGCTCGTTGTCAGCATTGAACATCAGCCTAAATGAAACAGAGATCCACATGAAGTGCTCTTTACAAAGCCTATCTTCAGACCTCAGGTATACGCTTGATGGCAGGAATTCTTCAAACAGCTGGAGACATGGCCTCCTCCCTGCTCCCACACCACCCCCTGCTCTCTGCAAACTGAATTGAGGCAGCAGCCTTTTAAGAAGGTGCTGCATCTGAACAGTCAACACTTTCTCTACTTCTTCCTTTCTGCAGTACAGAAGACAGAGAAGTAACATTAGGGACAGCACTAGAGGAACAAACAGGTAGCGTACATCTCTACCAACAGGCTTCCCAGGTAAATGGTAGGTGATTATTGTTATCTTACGTCAGATGAATCAGACAACTTCAAGTTGAATAAAATATCCACTGCATATAAAGTCATTTTGTTGGGCACGTCATGAAATATCCACTATGTGGCACATGCTGTTAGTGGCATTGGCTTGCCACTCCTCTTATTCAGATAACTCAAGTTTATGCAGATAATGAAATTGCACCACTGTAAAACTGATATAGCTAGGAGGAGAAGGTGTCATTGTATGCTGCCATTGACCTGTTAACCACATGTAGTTAACAGCTACTACTTCACGCATAGTGTGCTTTATTCTTCCATGTTCACTGAATAATGCATTTCCCCATAATGAGTAACACTCCTCAGGTTTCAGATCTGTGGCTCTTTGGAGAATAGGTGAGAGAAGCTGCTTACTACCACCAGGCATATATTTTGGAGCACAAGCTATTCTGTTAGTCTCAAAGTGCTGGATAAACTGAGAAGTCATTCCACTGAATCCTACTCCACAGCCCTTTCTGCACAGAGCCACTAAGTTGTGGTACATGCCGTAGTCCCTCTGATACTGCCCTCCCTCCTTCATTGCTCTGGCGCTTTCAGAAGCTCTGCATTAACCTTCAGGGGTCAGTTCACTTAACGAGTTGAATAAACTGTTTCATCAATTTGTTTTCAATTGATGAAATTACAAAAATAATCTTTGTGAATTCATGAGTCCTTTTGTGTTCCTCCTTATAAGCTGTAACATAGATAATTTATGCTGCACTTACAAGTTAAATAATTGTTTAGGTATTGAATTGCTAAAACCCTAAGAAGGGAGGTAGATAAACATTGAGGAGGGGAGACGAGTTCATGGATATAAAAGATGCAACATTTTCCACGATGTCTTTCACTGTCTGATAAAACACTGCAATAAGTCAGGTACCAGCATTTTTTTCATTTACAGCTCCACATAGAAAAACAATCAATCCAAGCAAAGTTGTGCACACCAACAGTTGGATACTGACTTCAAAGCCCTTTAATTTGAAGATGAGATCATTTCTAGTCAGTGTGAACCTCCAGGCTTCACCATACACAGCACCCATCATTGGCATGCCTCTTACACCAGACTGGGCTGCCCTCCTTGCCTCTTTGCTCCATGAGATGGACTCCTTTCCTGCACGGCTGTGTATTAAACTCCAACGCAGCCATCTTGTACCGTATAACATTTACATAGAATATGAGCAGTATGAGACTTAAATGGTCCAGCCAGAGTTTAGACAGCACATATTTTCTGGCAAATAGTCTTATTAAAAGGGTCACAGTTGGACATAAGATTTTCAGATAATGCTTTTTCCTCATAAAAATCAAAAGAGACTAAAAAGACATCATCTCTGAGGGGTGATACAGATAACTCCTGTTGATTTTGTCTTGAGGGGAACCAATATCTCTATTGACTACAATATTTCCTCCTAAAATTTGTGATTTCTCTTTTCATCATCCAAGTATTAGATGTTTCCTCAGAGCTGTAAACAATTTTGTTCGCATCTCATCTCTTCAATTCTGTCTTAAACTGTTCTTTCCAGTTTAACACTTTAAAGTGCTCTGTTTGTGTGCCAAATGTACCCACAGGCATCAGATCAACTAAAGTGTTGAATATACATATTAAAAAAAAAATCAATTTCTCTGGCATTTCCACTTGGTCAGATCTAGTCCACATAGCCTTTCCTCCAGTACTCAGTTATGGTGAAATTGAGAAGTTTCCAGACAATTCTTCTCCTTCACCATTAATGGTACAGTGTAAATTCAGATAAAACTATTTATCTTTCCTCCAAGCCTACTGTGCTTAACTATCTCAATAAATTCCACTTTACTCCCTGTACATGTGTCTCGCACTTTTCTCAAAAAATTGGAATGAAAAATGCATGTATAAAAACACCAACCCTGGACCTCATTTAAACTATATATGAAGGCGAACTCAAAACAGTAAGATTTTTAAAACATGCAACAAAGTGAACAGAATATGATCTCAGTCAACATTGGTTTAAAACTATTGGTTCTAACAGCCTTTCAAATATCCAAGATTCAAAAGTTTTCACTCAAGAGAGAAGAACACAGAGCATGCACTGGTCTCATTTATTTATCTGTGTAAAACAGTGTTTACTGCCAAGTTACTGCCTAGCCAGTCATAAGGCTGCTTTAATACTCAGTAAAGAGTTTTATTTATTGCCTGACCAGAAGATGGCCCTATACAGCCATGTCCGGAGGCCAATAGTATTTTTCTTCTTTCAAAATTAAGCAGGGACAATAAGCACGCCTGGGGACAAAAAGTGCAAGAAACAAGAAGTTCCCTCACTTACCTCCTCCTGATGCCTTAATTAAATATCATCTTTATGAATTACAAACTCTGAAAGATGAAGACCTCTCCAAGGACAAAACAGCAGAGACTTCTCCCTAAACCTGGCTGATGAAAACAATATCTAAACAAAAATATCTGAAGTTTTGCAAGAGACATGGATCCCAGCCACAGAGCTTTTTAGATGGGTGAAACTAAAGATAACTGACAGAGTATGTTGCTATAAAGCCTGCCTTTGTCTCACTTGTTTCTGCCTCTAGACTTAGGTTTTGTCAATTTTGCCTTACAGTAAATTAAATTTATTCTTCTCTAGAACCACGATGTTGATCTGTTAAAATGTTGTTTCAAATGGGCTGGTACCAACCACAGGACCTGGAGGTCCCTGTTCTCAGGAAGGGCAGTCCATACAGAGGCTGAAGTCACCGTTCACAGAGGTTTCAGAGGCATCAAGGGCACCCCATGGCTCATTCGCTGATCAGTTGCTGACCACTTAGCATTAATTTGTGCACTGAACTGTCTGGAAATTGGTATGGGAGGGTGGTATTACCCAGGCAGTTATTGGTAACAGCAGATTATGAGAGTCCTTTAAGCAACTCCATTAAATTCAAGACCCTTTGAAAATCCTGGCTTCAGAAGTGGACTCTGCAAAGTCAGAAAGCTCTACGAGAAGCACATCTACAATAAGATCTAGCTAGCTTTTTCTTCCCCCCCCCCCCTCCTGAAAGCATGTCAGTTGCCATTACACACAAACAAAGTATTTGGGTGGAGCAAAGCTCAAAGCTAGGGCACAGGGGCTACACAACACCTAGATGTACTAATTCACTGATTCAGTACAACCTTGAGGCAGTTTCTTCCTTTTGGTTTTCTTATGCAGCTGTGGCCTGAACACAAAATTTCTTCTCCCCACTTCATTGCCATTTCAGGTTGATGCATTTGTGTACAGCCTCATTTCTGATATGCTTCCAGGGAGAAGTGAATGATAAAAAGCATTGCACTTTCATGGGTCTCAGACAGAAAGACAACTCACATACACACCCCATGATCTGTACAGGGTGAAATAAGTCATTTAATTAACACATTCACATTTTGGCAAAGCACGTGAAACAGGTAGGGCATTGCTAGCAGCCTTTGGGCCAAGTGTCTTTAGCATCCCTGCCCAAATTCCTCTGTGGGCAACAGTTTCTTTAGTTCTTCACAGGAAAGCTGGGAAATTGGCCTGTGATCCAATTTCCAATGAACACAGTTTAATCCCTCTCCAATAGGTAAGGCACACAAGACCAGATGAAGTATGGTTGGACTGGATGATCTGGATGGTTGGACTCGATGACCTTAAAGGTCCTTTCCAACCTAGATGATTCTATGATTCTAAGTAAAATCGGGTTTCCAGGGTAAGCTTGAGTGCTTTGTTAAATCAAAACTGGAATATTGATTACTGTGAAGAAAATTAATTCACATTGGGGAGGTTACGATCAGCACTAGCTTCGTTTGTAAGCTTTGCTGCTGAGGAGAGTGAGCATATAAAGCATGTAGCTGAGCAGAGGGACAGTTCTTGAAACACAGGAGCAACCCAACAAGCACCAGAAGGCCCTCAGTAAAAGCTCATGAGCACATCCGAACCCTTTCACCAATTCTCTAAAAGTATTAAGTTGAAATTAGTTTGACAGAAATTGTGTAAGATTTTGGAAAAGGCAGGTTTAAACATGAGACTATTGCCATGCCCGATTATTCTGTATTCCCTTGTGTCAGAGTGGCTTAATATTAGGATAGTCACTAGCAGTTTATGGAAAAAAAAGGGCTTATATTGAGGAAAGCCATGCCTGTATTTTTTATATAACAAAATAATACCGATGAAACTACAGCCACTGATGGGTTCCTAAAATCTACATTTGCTAAATCCACATGAATGCACCATATCTAGAGGCATTCTAATTTCTATTTCTATCATTTTCATATTCTTCACAAGCTGCTAGAAACCATACTTTTCAAACTTTTAAAGGCAACGTTGCTTATAACAGCCAGAAAGAGATAGGAGGCAGGAGAGCTTGCATATATTTCTTAAAAGACCGTAACAAGAGGGAATAAAAAAAATAAATCCTTCAGCTAGGCTATAAAAAATTAGCCAAGTTGGAAATGTCTGCCAATTACATGGCCAAATTAAATACATAGATAATTGGTACAAGATAAGTGGTACTAAGTTAAACTCCCAGCTAAAGGGTTGTGAAATTGCAGATGGGAGAAGTGAAATGAGGAGGTGGTGCAAAGTTAACCCCGATTATGTCTTGTTTGACTTGACCATTTGAACAGCTAATCCTTTGCTAACATATCTGTTTTCAGAGATATTGCATTTTTATAAGGCTGAATCAGCTTTCGCCTAATGTTATGTGCAGGATGGTTTTGATCTGATCTCAGGTTTGGGGGATGGTGACAGCAGGTTGTTTTACTTTGCTTCAGATTAATGAATCTTTAATCACATTGATGGGGAAAAGTTAATAGAAAAATTAATGAAAACACAACATCAGTGGCGGTGATATGTAATGAATAATAATAAGGACAACAACAGATGCAGTCTGTTTGATGGCCCAATTTAAAATACTTCATGCCCAATTACAGACACTCATTTTCTATAAGGCAGACAGTTGGATAAGAAACAGATTATGATTTTCTGCTTTATGACTACTATATGGAATACCTAAGGTCATAACATGGATGATTTACAGAAAACAATAGTTCTCATAGGACAGATCTATGACAAGAAGCCCCAGTTCTCACCTGGCATGCAAAGGTACAACCAGGAGGACACCAGGTAGCCTTGTGAAGGAAAACCACCAAAGGCGAGTCTTGTTTTACAGAAATCACCACAACCAGAAGAGTTTGCCCTTGAACTGCATCACCCAGATGCAGATTTCCTGGTTAAGAAAGGAGGTTGAGGTACAATCACATCCTGCGCAGTTACATACTCCCCCTCTCCACCCTTTCTTCCCTGCCACAGGAGCTATGTCTGTCACTGCTTCACTTGCACAAGGGAAACTTCCCCTTAGAGAAGAGCCAGCTGAAGGCTCTTCATTACGGCGATATCCTCTTTTGGATGTCCTAGATAACTATCCCTCTTACATGGGAAGAAATACAATTCTGCTTTACACAAGGAATTCCGGGATCTCCATATTGTCTCAGCTCCACAAAACTCCTCTGATTCAAATTATAAAATTGAAAAAAGCCCTACACAAGTAGCAAAACCAAAAAAGCCGTAAAATAAGGAACGATCCAAAAACCATAAAAGGTCCAGACCAAGCTATTCAGTTCAAAATAGCAAAGTACAACATTGTGATTTCAACTTCCTCTACTATAACCCACAGTTTGAAAACACTAGCCCAAACATATCTGAAGACAAAATTCTGTGCGCTCTTTACTCCTCTGTTTTCAGGTTTGGGGATGCGTGTATGCGTGTTTGTTTTGAGGGTCTTATTGGTTTTATTTTTTTCAAACAAGAACTTAGTTCAACCTCTTATGAGTTAGTACTTTGAATGAGAGAACAGTCTGCTGGGAAATCTCTGACTGGATATACTTCAGGCCCTCGCACAGCAGAAGTTCAATATTACTTTAGATAACCTGACATAAACCACTTTCTGAGTGCTTTAAAATAAGTCTGCAAAATGACAAAGTTCCTGCATATTAATTTAATCCAGTACAAATTTGTATAAAGGTGACTCGTCAGATTGCTACCGGTATCTATGAGAAAAATCTTTGAACCCAGTGCTAGCTGCATCTGCTTGTTGTCTGCACAGGGGCAAAACACCTTAGAGAAACAATTGTTTGAATTATTAAACCCACCTGAATAGTGCTGAAGTGTAAGGTCACTGTTTTAACGGGATCTTGTTTAGAGACTCTCCCTCTTATTGATTTGGGTAGAACACAAGGGCTAGGAGTGAAGTTGAGAAAAAAAAAAAAAGCAATATGATTTAAACTAAATTACTTTTGTTGGCTACCCAGGGCAAAAATACAATGAGGTCTGAAATAGGTCAAGTCCTATTTTATCAGCTGCCACCTTAATCAGTCGGTATGTGTAAAGCTATTAACCATCCGTATGGCTATTTTATCTAAACAAGATATTCTGTATTATTGGGAGAATCACTGTCAGATTCATGAACTTGTAAATAATTGTTTTTGAAAGGGCCTAGTCTGAAATGGGGTTTCATATATTTCTCACTAGGTGCCCTACAGGCACAGAAGATGACATTAATAAAGTGTTAAAATTATACATTAGCATAAAAGGAGTACGTATCAGGATTCACATCAGGTTATCTCACCTAGAACAAAGATCTTACTGCCAGTTAAACAATAACCTGGTACCTGTGGAGACCAAAGGAGAAAACAGGCTGTATTGAATCAGAGCAAAGTCAATCCAGCATTTAATTCTGTCTCTGACTGAGCCCGACAGGAAACACTTTAGGAAGAGTATAAAACTGGGAAAACATCCTGTTCCTTCCCCACAATACTTTTCCAGCCTCTCAGGATCTAAGGCTCAGGAGACTTTTCAAACCAAAGACAATGCCTTTGTCTAAATAATATAAAATTTTTCTTCCAGAACTTTGTCTATAAATTGTGGTCACCACCAGCAGCATGTGGCAAGGAAACACACAGTTTCACTTCATATGATTTAAACAAAGTCTTCTGGACTAAGACAGAAATAAACAAGGAAGGATCCTCCAAAAATTATTCCAAGACAGGAAACCGCATCCTATCAACCTCACACTGATTTTTCTGCCGTGTAAAGAAGTTACTAGCTGCAACATTAGCAATAAAAGACAACATTAACTGAAACATAGCCAGAATACCTGCTATTTATTGGTTCTTGATAGTTCAGGTTGCCTGTAAGATACAGTGAAACACGCACGACTTGCATAATCCATAAATATACAGCAGCAGAACATATAAGCCCATGCTACAACAGCACATGTGCAAGTAATAAGTGAATATAGATTTACAGTCTCAATTCTGTAATCATCCATGTAATCTACCATACACAGGAAGCGACCAGATGCCTCAAGCAACACTACTTCTGCTGTTTCTGAGTGAGTCGTCATCCTTGACATTAGCTTTGCACTGCTTCAGTACAGAAGTTTTCACCTATCGGAAAGAGCTGAGATTCTCTAACAGCAAGGGCGCATAAGCTACCGGGGACAGGGCATAGGTGACAGGATGGTACCCGGTATGCCAAAAACCATAATTACTGCAAGGTCTTTATCAGTGACAGAAGATAGGGCTGATGAAGAAGGTCCTACTTTCCAGTGGAAACAAAGCGCTTGGTCATGGACAACACTGAAGAGAGAAAACAAACCCACAAGTCTTATTTGACCCTGACAATCTTTCCAACATTCTCCTACCAGACTGTCACGGGCAGATTGTAGTCCTTGCACGCAGCCACTGTGGCACTCACAAAGCATGGGAAGCACCAACACATCCTGTAGCTACCTCAGCACTCCTCAGGGCAGCACCTTCCTGGCCATTTCTAGCAACAGAGAAAAAGCACCACAGCAATACTTTCCCACGCTTCTTTCCCATGCTGCTCTTGAGGGAAGCAATGCAACTTCTCAGAAATCTCACACCCACTTTTTGCTTTCTAGAAAGGAAGCAAGCTGTAATAGTACCACCATCTGCCTTCATCTCCAACATGTCACTTAGCTCTAGTCATCCTGAACTATAGGACTCACGACTCTTTTTTGATGCGTTAATTAGGCACTCACTAGTGCTTGTATGACATGGGAACAGGATACTGCACCTCCCCAAATCCAAAAAAAAAGAAACAAGTTTGGAAAATACTGTGTCAGTCTGAACCCAGAGGATGGTTCTGCTACTAGGTGGTGCCATTTTTGAGCCCCTTCTGTTTTCAGTACAGTCTGACACATCCTAATGATGAACAGAAATCACACAGCCTTGGCAGACCATGCTCGTATCTACTGTTATGGGTTTAAAAAAAAAAAGCCAGCTTTAAAGTTTTTTTTTGTATCCTTTGCTAACCTCCTCTCTGCTAGCAGCAAGTAAATGTCACAGGAAGAGTCAAAATTATGTGCTTAAAAGTGAAAGCTCTGCTTCTACTTTGGCCATTCCCTATAGTGAAAAGCTTAGGACACCAACATTCAGAAGGTTAAAAAAGGAAAAAAGAGAGAGAAGCAAACAAAGAAACAAAAGTGTGATGTAGCTCTGCAGGGAGCCAGCAAGCAGGAAGGAACCTCAGAGCACTGCTAGTAAGCAGTAAATACTGCTCACAAAAGAGACCATACCAGTTTTTTACTGGTCACCATTGCAAGAAACTTTCTAGAAATGGCAACGTGCATATTCATGTTAAGCACAGATATTGCTGACATAGTGGTGGGTCCTGTTTAGCACTCATCCTACAGAACTACCTGCACAGACACTTCTGTGTGGCCAAGCCCACAAATCCATCACAGCTGCAGTGTATTTACCATCTATGCAGACATCAGCAACCCCTTATAGCTGGTTGCTCTGCCCAGCAGCTGGGCTGAGGCAAAATAAAGGGGAACAAGTAGGTAGGGTCTGCATGAAGCAGGAACTTCAGTGTGTAATAGCACAAGGACTGAGGAAATGGGGTTGACTTGCCAGTCAGGCTACATAGTAGTAGGATTAGAGAGAAATTCTGTATTGAGAGTTCTTAAGAGCTGTAAATAGGAGGACTGGGGAGCTAGGAGAAAAAGGCAGGGACCCAACTTTGCACGGAAAAGTTTTAGAACACACAGGACCTTTGTACCAGTGCTCACAGCTTGATCTACATAACACACACATTGTCCCCTTCAAAGCATTTCACAGTATCTAACCAATTGATTGATAGAGTATCCCTGTTCATTACAGCAGGAAAAGCTTATCTCTGTTGTGTCAACATGGAAGCCAGTTCAAAACAATCACAACTTCTCAGGTACCAGAATTACAGGGTACAGCAGCAACTAGAATTAGTACTCACCAGGACTGATGGCTCACATCCTCCTCAGCCCACTCTTTTTCTTCCTTTCAGACAAAAGAGCACAGACTATCAGGAAGATCAATTATATGCAGCTGCCCTGTCACCACCACCAATGGCTGTAAGCAACCCACAGCTGCTGCCTATCAACACCAAGATTTAATCAGAGAGTATCAAGCCCAAGTTCCCTTGAAATACTGGCAAAACTTTTAAGGATGTTTGTGGAGTAGAGACTTTGTCTGTGCTTCTTAGAGCTCATCTGTGAGGTATATCTAATCAAAGGTTTAGTTCATGAGCAAAAGCACAGCAATAGAATAAGATGATTGTCCATCTCTTTCTGATTTTTGGAGCATTTCTCTAAGACTGGAGTGGTAGTGTGTGGGGACCCTGACACGTTTGCAGCTAGCTAAATCTTTGTTCCCTTCCTCAGCCCCTTGTAGAAGTGCTTGTGGAGCAGGAACCACTCAGGAAACAACAGGGTGCTGCATACAGGTCAATCCTCAGCTTGGGAAAGTGGTTGTGGACAAAATAAAAAAAAAGTACGATACGGGTACAGGCTCCTGACACAGCTTTTCAAGCCTCAAACTCCCCAACTCCGTTACTTAAAATGGTGTCCTCGAGGTAGCTGAACACCAACTGCGAAACCCAGTCAGGAAAACAGAGATTTGGATCAACCCCTACAGCTGCAGAGGCCCCACCATCCATGTTTAATGCCATCTCAAATTTCTCTGTGCTAGATGTTTGGAGATCAGGACATCTCAAAGCACTGGATGGGTATGGCTCCAAACCATGCACAAGAGGGCAGGGGGACAAAATGTCTATATGGTTTTATAGTCATGCATAGATGAAAGCAAGAGGATGACACAGTGCCTTGGACAGGATTCCCTGACACAGGAGGCCCTTTCAGGCTATAATTTCTCTGTTTCCAAGCTTAGGTTTGTATTTACACAAAACCCCACCGACCTTCATGATGTTTTTATTTCTGCTTAGCTATTCCACATGCTTAAAATGTGCCTGCAAGGGCATTGACTTTGGTCATGGGCCCCACAGAGACTGTTGATGTATGTGTCCATGTGGGAGCATCCTGGAAAGGTGAGATGAACGAGCTATCAGAGAGTGACATTAGCCTACAGGAAATCCCAATGAGCCCGCTCTTATACTGTTAAACTACAGCAAACTGAGGACACAATTTTCAAATACAGCCTTCCCAGGAGAGTTCATGTGCTTTATGTTCTTCAAACTTTGTCTTGTTGGCAAAATTTAACTTCACAATAGGCCTGCTGAGACAGTGGTGAACCTAACATTTTTCAGCCCTTCTTCAGGAGCCTACGTTCACATCACAGCTTTGTTGGTCCTTCCTTTCCAGAAGACCTAGGGGTCCAGCACCTCTGGGCTTACAAGACACAGCCTTATTTTGCTCTGTGTTGTAAGAACCTGGCCAAAAAATGTCCCATTTTTTGTGGTACACTTATTAAAATCTCAGCATACAGGATGTCATAGGTAAAGCACGAAGCCATGGCTCATTTTCCATCCTGTAAGTGACCGTCCGCTTTTTCTACACCACAAGTGTAGGAAACCAAGTTGCTGCTGCCGCGGTGAACACTGGGGCATGCAGACAAAAAGTTATTGCATGATGGACTTGGCTCCACCAGCACCTCTCTCCCCATTCCCTGGCAGCAATACAAGGGGCAGAAAGCCCAGTTTTGGAAATCTATCTCAGCCCTTTACCTTGTCTTGGCTACGCTCACCTTTTTCATTTCATAGCAGATGAACTCTGGATCTGGCCTTGCTTGCATCCCACATCTTGACTGACTTACTCTGCGAGGGAGCTTGCGGCGGACCCTGAGCAAAGTTTAGAGTTTGGGTAGACCCAAGCGCTGCATTGGTTTCAAACGGAGCTGCACGTCCACCTAGGCCAGATTAGCTCCTCTGCCAGCATCAGTACCTCTTGCTTCCTTGCCCAGGATATAGCTTGTGCTCCAACCGTACCTGTGCAAAATTCCCAGTCCTGCCAGTCAAAAAAATTACCACAAGCTGACATGTAATGTAGTTAGAGGGACATATCTTTCTCTGGCTCACTTCTGTCTTAGGTGGAGGAAAAAGATAGGAAGTGAGCCCATAGCATGTATCATGCTGCATTTAAGCAGAAACATAAGAACAAACCCTCAGGAGGAGAGTCCTCTTCCAATTAAAGGCACTTCTGTTCTGCTTCCTATATGCTGTGTCTCAATTTACTTGTAAAGCTCTGTGCACCTCAAATGTATTTCAGAATTGAGCATGATTTCATGGAAGTCAGGAGACGTGAAATCTGTTCCTATCCCTGCTACTGAACTGTGGCCTTAGTTGAGTCATTTCCCTTCTCTTTCTTCTCCCTTTTCCACTTTTTGAGATTAAAATTCTTGCAAAGACTTGCTCTTTCAGGGGATAATTTCGCAGATGAGCTCTGCTGCTGAATGGAGCCATCATTCCCTCTGCCTTACCCTTACAATCTGCATAGCTATGAGCAAACCCAAGAATTGACCCTGGCTAAAATTATGTGGGTGGGTTTTTTTTTCTGATTTAGGACAGCTAAGGGCTTGTGCTGGGGGAAGGACAAGGGTAGGGGGCAAAGGCAGAAACCTTGTCCTGCCTTTCATCTGACAGGGGCTTGTGGAAAGATGGCTCACACATATGGTCTGCAGCAAGAAGAAACCTCCTTACCTGCCTGCTCTGAGCCGCTCTCAAACTGGAGCTGACAGCCGACAGGCCTGGACTCTGCCTGGTTCTGAGTTTCCTTCTTTATACTACTATGCCTCCATGATGCACTCTTGGGAAAAAAAAAAGGAGCCACAGTTGGGTTCAGATAACCATGTTCATTCCCCCTGAAAATATACTCAGGCCCAATACTTTGTGGTGACTTACAAAATACAGTCAGCACCTGGAGAAGGCTCACAAGCTGTTGAGGTACATAACCCCCCTCCCCACCCTCTCTGTTCACTGAAGCACTGGCGAAGAAGGAAGAAAAGGAACCAGCACAGGGGAAACAGGCTTGAAATTGGACAAATCTAAGATGTACTTCAAAGGCTTCACAGTATCAGACAGAAACACTAAAGTTCAGATGTAGTTAACGTCATGTTAATACTCAGCTTCATGCTAATGAGAAGCAGTGTGACATTATTTATTCATTCTAAAATAATTTACTTCTGTGATGGTGAGACTGAACTATGGCTCCAGCAGAATCTTATTTTTCTTACCAGCTGTAATGAAGTTGGTTTCACAGGAGCACTCTCCCAGTTGTAATGAGCTGCCTGTCTCCTGCCACTACAATCCAGTGAGAGAAATAAGACCAGCTGAGAAATACTTTATACTTTGATCTGTCTCAACAAATCAGTTCAAGAGCTCTAAAACAGAAACCCCAGGGAGAGGAAAAGGGAAGAGGAGAAGTTCAAGCCGGGAAGTTTTAAAGCTGTATTTGATTTGTTTCACTGGAGATGTGGTAGTTAAAAAAAAAAAAAATCACATCTGTCCATCTTTTTTGAGCTTTCTCAGCTCTCTCAGGTCCTACTACACTCCAAACTTTGGACAACTTTATTTCAATGATAACCAAAAGAACAAGTATATATTTTTTGATATATATATATATATGTATATAAACCCCCAAACCCTGACATCTTGAAAAGTCAGATTCTATAAGCTGGCTGAGTTGGATTTCTCCTGTTGCCAATATATCAACCACCCTGTTATCCAGCTCTTAGGAGAAAAAAATGAATTGAGCAAGAAAATACAGTAAGAGAAGGCAGGGGTGAAACCACACATGTTTTGCTCCTTGCCTTTGAAGTTAAGTTGCTCTGAATGAGCAAGGCATGAATCCTACCTCTGGGATTCATCTTGCACCCTCCTTTGCAACACTGGGCACGAGAAATTAATTACAGCCTTGAGCATTACCATGCTGATGTCTCCTAGTTTTGACATCAGCTACATGGAGGAACTTTGTATTTCTCTTGCATTCTTTTTGTTTTCTGGTTTTGTGTTGCTTGCTGACTTGCTGCATGATCTTGGTCAAACCCCTTCACACAAGTGACTCCATCTGCTAAGAAATAATGAGGGTAGACTCCTTACACAGGGACTATACAATGAAACATCTGAGGGAAATTATTATCAAGAATTTGGTGCTATTGGAGAGGGTTTCCTATGTGATCAGCAGTTCCCCTGAAAGACGGTAAAAATTTTCAGACTTTTAGTAAAACAGAACGGGAATTAGCCGGAAAAAGATTTACATCATGAAGCTCCACATTATCAACAGCCCAAACTATCCTTATTTTTCCTGTATGTCAATGCCACTACTGCTATTTCTAGATACCAACACACACGAGAAGTTGAATCTGTGCACAAAGACGGCCGTAGATGTGCAAACCAGTGATGCCTTAATGCCAGTTCACAGCTCTAGCTAACACTGGTATTACATTGTGTAAAACGGGGAATTGTAAGGACTTTGTAAATCTAGTCCCTGAGATGGCAGTTTTCCTGCCCATCTATGTTTTGCAATGGACAGCTCGATGGCACACATTCAACCAGAATGCTCTTTCAAAGAGCCGTGCTAATTAAAGTCACATTTGGTATCTCATGTATTTTAGCCGAAAGCATATTAGCTGGTCTGAGTGCCAGCATAACTTATGTTAGGGGTAAAATATATTTTCCAGTGTATTTGGCTGTTTTTATACTTTTAACACCACATTCCATTTCCAAGCACATTTTGTAGCTATGAAGATTGTTTTAAAGAAAAACAAAACAAAACAAAACAAAAAACCCAAAACATTTTAAGTTTAGGAAATTGTGAATTTAAAATTCAGGGGGAAATTCAGAGTTGGTGACAGTGCTCCAAAAATAACACTTCCCTTCTCTTCTAATTGGTGTTCAATGGCATTTTAAGAAAAATGCATAGCTGAGAAAGCACACATAAGGAAGAAGAACTAAAAATGAGTGAATAAATAAAAACTATTCAAGTACAACACTAAATTAGCTGATTATTTACTTGTCCTTGTTGGTTTTGGTGTTTGCCACTGTCTTACATGCACTGCTAGCGAGACGTAAAAAGAACTGGAACACAACACAATTTTAATTAGCTAGGTTTTCAGAAGGACTTTGTGTCAGTGTAAAACAACTCTATAGGTGTCCTACCTCTTTCTGTAGTACCGTGATGAACATGATAAGGGTCAAAAAAATGCTGCTACCTTATATAGTAGCATCCAATGCATTAAACACAAGTGTGTCCCAGTGCCGCACTCACCCCCCTAGCTTGCAGTCTAACATTTCTGAGGGGAGCTAAAGTTAGTACTCCCCAAACAGTGGGGTGAGCTTAGGTTTAAAAGCAAAGAGAGGCATGACCAGAGCCCAGCAGTGTGCCTGTGCAGGAGCTTGTCAGTCCTGCCTCGCCACCACTCCACTGGCTGAGCCATCAAGACACAGCTCTGGTTTGCAGGAGAGCACACATCTTTGGGGAGAACGTGTCTACTCTGACTGAGACTGGAAAAATGGCACTGGCAAAGTTGTTCTGTCCATTTCCTAGAGGGCTTTGCTTCTTCTAAAAGCCAGGCATGTGGAGTATTTATACCGGTCATATCAGCTTACTTCTGTGCTGGACTTTGCCAAGCAGTCATCAGTGCTGGCTGGGAGAAGGCAACGCCGCCTGCTGAAGCACAGCTCCAGATTCCAGTGCCGCAGGCACAGGGGGCTCTTAATGCCTGGTTTGGCTGCTGTAAGCAAGCAAGAAACAAATGCAGGATTAAGTGTCGCAGCAGATTACTGAGAGGGACGCCTGCTTTATTGTGACGCTGAGCTTCACAGATGCCAGGATGGCTCGGTCCACACAAGTGACCAGAAGGTCGCATAGCTGCATGTCTAGGGCCATCGGCACTAGGCACTATTTACAAGCTAAGTGTGGATGTGGACCAAAGCTGACTGATGGGAATGTGCATCTGTCGAGGCAGTTGGGCCTGCAGATGACATTCATTGCTATCTGAAAGCCACCGACAACGTGGGGCTCTGCTGTCAGGTGTCAGGGTCTTAACTCCTGCATAGGCTGGAGTGGGACCCAGATTCTCTTAGGAGCTGCCAGCCACTATTTCATTCTGAAACAGACCAGCTCAAAAGCCAGACGCAGATAAATGACTGTTGAGAAGGAATACAGTGGGTAATAGGCTGAAAAACAGAACGGTTGTTCTTGGTTTCCTGGGTTTTCTGGGATTTGCAGACATGGTGCACTGAATTGAAAGCCCTCGCTCTGTCATCTGTCAGCGGCAAAGATCATATCCCGGCACTTCCCCTTGGTCTTCCCACAGCTCAAGATTTTACTAATTCTGAAGAAATGTCATTCTGTGAAAGCGCATCCCAGACCTTCAGGCCTTCCCTCCTGCTGCTACCCATGAGATGCACTGCACTGATTCATTTTAAAAAGGCTGTGCTCCACTTTGGAAAAATATTGGGGGGTGGGTGTGGGTGTGTTTTGACGATAGTTGGCACAGGGCATTGGCAATCCAGTAGTTTTCATTGGTGTACCTGGAATGATTTCTGTGCCCTGGGTATCATTTATCCCACTTCTCGGTGTCTAGAAGTTAGACGTCAAGCTGCACTAATTATCTCAGCTCCCCTATTGTCAGTAGAGAGAGGCACGGGGACTTGCACAGAGCGATCATTCCACCCTAGAATATTGCATCTTCACAGATCTCTGTAAAGGATATGTCTTTATCATGAAAAACTGAGGATAATAGCTCTTCTTCTAGTGAAAGCAGCAGCAGCAAAGGGAAATATTCTTTGTCGGTAGCACAGGTTCAAAGTTTCTAATGGTGCCTTTTCTACCTGTGTTTCCGTGTGAGCTCAAAAGATCAGCCCTCTCCCACAGAACCAGTCCCACAGTGTGGTTATTAGCATCTGTTTCATCTCCCTTCTGGATCTCAAGGGTGCCAGAGCATTAGGCATCCTTTTTTCTACTGATCTTACACATATTGCTGATATTAGAAATGCCCTCCCTGGCACCTTGCGTACGGCCACAGCTGGCTTTTTCACGCTTCTGCAGTACAAAGAGAGCTACAGCACTGCCCATAATAGGCGCAGGGAACGGGCAGCCAGGCTATGACTCCATTTGCCAGCCCCGTTTGGTATCAGGTCACACATGCCTCTTACGCTGGCGCCCCTTCACAAGCAAGCACGAGTGCAGGCTCCTTGCTTTAGCCAGCAGCTTCAGAGTCTGTGCCACGCTCATCTCCAGGGGCTCAGCACGCATGCCTGCAGCATACAGCAGCATGTTATCTGCTCTGAACCTTCTTTGCATGCTCCCCAAAACCAGTCGCCATCACACCTCTCGCACTGGATCTGCAAGCCACTTGTTTTCTGCGTACAACATTTCAGAGCCCCTTTAAACCCAGCTCCCAGCAGTACAGGCTTATTTAGGCGAAATGAAATGGGGCAGCACAAAAAAAGATGGGAAAAGGGAAAAAAAACGCAGTAAAATTTCTTTTAGCCACTTGTACCTGTCTCGCTGCATCCACAGAGATCATCACAGCACAGCTGAGCCAAAAGGCCTTGCCGCTGCAGCTTGCGTTCAGGTATTTCTGCTGCTTTTGAATGCAGAAGAAATTTTCAGTTCTCACAAAAAAGGTGTCTTTCTTTGCACACAAATGTTTTAAAAGAGCCACTGGTACCTTTGTAGTTAACGTCACCCCCTGTTTGTAAAAAAAAAAACCAAACCCATGCTTTATTGATGAGAATGACCATAAATTACAGTTATACCAGAAGGATCCTGGGTTGGATAAGTGGCTTGGAAAAATTGCAGCTTCCCTTTACACACTTGTATTTGGACGATGTTAGCTACTATCACTAACAGACATTTTTGCTAAACAGATACATACATCTGTTCAGATAATTAGCCTTACCACTCAAAAAAAAAAAAAAAAAGATCCAAACCCCAATTATTTCTTAAGCAAAGAAGGGCAATGCTTCTAGTTCTGTACCACAGAACATCTGCTGTAGAGCAAGGCAGCTTTCTAAAAAATACAGCCCAAATCCAGGGGAGCATAGAAGCACATGAATAAATAGTAGAACAACTCTCAGATCAAAATTTTTCCTATGCTGTATGAATGCTTCATGTCTAGAGCTCATTCCACTGCTGTGTGACAGCTCTGATGTCTGCAACATCTTTATTCACACATCAGCAGTAACTGCTTCCACCACATGCCAACTACATATAATCTTCAAGTCCCAGTGGTCTGGGAAGTTAAATCTGTTTAAGAAATACTTAAAGCAGACCTTTTTTCCCCCTTCTCCATCCCCAGGACAGCAGGAAGGATCCAGATTTATCCAAGCATCCAGATTTACCCGAGTGTCTTCCATATAATATGGAGCCCTTTGTAGTTTCTGAAACACTCTCTGATAATTTCAGCCTAGTGGAAGATGGCAGTGAGCCCCATGACATGTGGTTTTCTGATATCCATGCCAATAAAAGAAGCATCAAGCTGTGCATAACCCATAGTCATGGGAATATGTTGCCCAACAGGCTTATGCACCCAGTAGGAAGCAGGACTGTGGATGCCTGAAGCAGTTCTGAATTATGGCACGCTGTATGTCTCAGTGTTTCATCTGTACAGATGAAACAAAATGAAAGAGTGGCCATTAATGCACACTGGAGATTGGTTCGAGTGCCACATGTGAGCTTAATACAAATGCATTCCCGCTTGCTCCACATGAGAGAAACCTCACCTCAAGCTTAAGTGTAGTCAAGATTCAACCCTCACTGAGAACTTGGGTCAGGGAGGTTGTGGATGCTGGTTGGCCTCCATTTTACTTATTGTTAATGCGATTAACTGAGAGCGTACGTGTGAATTGCTCTAAACTGTTATTTATAGGAAGCTTACAAATACCCAGCATGTTGCTTTAAGGTCTGATCTCTTGGCCTTTACAGTGGGTGGTGCAGTTTGAGGCGTTGAAACTAATTTCTTTTTTTTTTTTTTCCCCGAGGACATACTCTCCAACATATTTGAGAGCTTTTTATCTCAAAGGTAGAATTTGTCCAGATTTACCATTTAAAGTTTGATCTCACTGTCAGTTTTTTCCCTCCTTGGTTCTTGGATAAGATCATTTGTTGTGCAAATAACTGCATGAAATTTTGCACATCAAAAGATTGTACTGTGCCCACCCACCTCCTGACATCATGTCCCATGACTAAATCATGCCCTCAATGAATCAGCAACACTTAGCGTGAAAAACAGGTGCATGGTTCATGAGAAAAACCTTTGGTTTAAATTGAAAGGCTTTAGAAAAAAACCCAAACAATTCTTTTTTCTCCATCATGAAAATTTTTAATTACATACACACACATGCACAGACGACTTTTTGCCCAACAAGCTCCACCTGATGTAAGATTTGATCCTGGTGAGATCCAAGTTAATCTAATCTAAGTAGAAAATTTCCAGTTTTGTCTACCATCAATTCACTTGGTCTTCCTATCACACTCAGTGGCCCAGTGGCCACTACCTACAAAACAAAATTACCAAAGGATTTCATGTACGTCTGTTTTCCATGCAGATAAAGCAGTTTTCCACGATGGTGGAGATGATCTGGCATAGATTTGCAAGCAAAACCTGGGTATGGCAAAAGCCTTGATTCACACCCAGATGATTCACCCTTAGGGTTAAAAAAACCCCAATGTGTAGCCTTGGGAACTGTGACGTCTGCTTTTTTTCCTCAAGATATACAGCAGTATTTGAGGGGGCCTTTTTAAAGCATTCCTCTAGGAATATACTTAGTAGAGTTCAGCGGAGACAATTTCTGTACCAGGGAGTATATATCTTTCCTATAATGCTATCTTCCACTTACATTTCCTCTTTACAACTGTCTTTGGTATAGCTGCACCCACAACATAAAAGGCAAAGATTTTTTGACTTATTTTCCTAAATCTGCAGCCTCCAAAATTATTCCTTAAAAACACAAGGATGAACTGAGATGTAGTGCTTCATTAAGCATATGTATGTTTACAGCTGATCTCGCCAAACGAAAACCATGGAAGAATTCAATACTGCTTTTCAGCAACCCAGCCATAAGTTTACCCAGAACGCCTGTTATTCTTCAACTTGAAAGCTAATTTCAGGTGCTCTCTCACAGTTTATTCCAGTAATTTCTACATCAATTAACCCCTTTTAAGTCACAAAATACTATAAAAAACACTCTTAGTAGCAACTATACCTGATGCTCAGAAAAGCCAGGACTTTTGACATGAAACAACAGATTATATACCAAAAGCCACCTGAAAAGAAAAATAAATCAATTATTATCAACTAAAGCAAATAACTCTTAGCACAAAAGCATTGCTTGTGTATAATTAACCTTTACTACAGTAATCAACAATTATATGCTACAAAAAAGAAATTAAAGATGATGAAAAGATCATGAGGCACTTCCCACTAGAAGGTTTATTTCACCCTCAACATGGCATTACCTCCTACTCTGAAAAGCACAACAAGCAGCTGTGTACGGTCAGTTGTCGTTATCATGCAGTTAGGGGCATTTGCCACTAAATACACTTAAGAAAATTAACCCAAGGTTAGCCTCACCTCCTCCTTCTGATCTTACAGGTTTTGTTACAGGGTGGGCTTTGTCAGGTGATACCAATTTTTATTTTATTTCCTTATTAAGTATTGTGTAACAAACATTGCTGTACAGAACTGCCATATTCAGTCAGGTCAGAGTTTCATTCCCAGTCCAATACTCATCTCTAATAGTGTCTGGGGAAAGGTTTAAGTATGGGGTAATGATATGGCGACATTTCTTTAGGCTGTGTTCTGCCTCTGTGAGCTAGACACTGGCTGGCTGTATTTAGCAGCCTCCAGTACACCTTTCTTCTCTGACCTCGTCCACCCATTTCTGAAACTATACCTTATGTCCTACAGCAAGGAATGCCACAGGTTGTCTATATACTTCCATATGGGGAAAAAAGAGCTCTTCTGTTTTCTTTGATTGGAGACTGCTGTTTTAATAAGCAAATCTTTTTTTCTCTTATGTCCTCTTTTCCTTTTATCAGGAGATGTAATGGGGAGTCATCCTCTTCCACAGTTGGTGGGGTATCACAAAATGAGCCAGAAGAGTGGGGTTTCATTTCCCCCTCTGACGTGCACTAGAAAGTAGTATTTTTAGCAGTATTCCACCCAAAGACTAACTCTGCGTAACATACAGCAGTATAGCAATACTTAATGGCACTCACTGAACACTGGGCCAACCATCCTCAGGAACACGGTGTGGCATTAATTATTTAACCCTCAGTCCGCTGCCTCAAAGGCTTGTTATATCCACTTCTCTGAAGACTGAAAGGAACCAGCAAGGAAGGGAGTAAATCCTTACAATGGGGATCTTTTGCCCTGTCTTGGGAGTGGGAATCCCCGAAATGGCATCACCTATATTATGGTGGGCACAGGCGATGCGCGTGCAGTGAGGCCTCTTCCCCTTCAAAACATTCAAGGCATTTTGTATTGCCTGCCATGCAGCTTTGAGTAGTGTTTGAGGCTTGTAGGATTGCTGTTGAAGCACTAGGCAGAGTTTGGCTCAATGTTTGCCCTACTCTGGCCGCTGCCTAAGACCAAAAGGTGATGTCCCTCACCAGAAATGTGGTTTCAGACAACACGAGCTAAGCAGGTGTTGAAGCTGTGAGCATTTCTAAAGTACAGTCTGTGGTCTTAAGCATGAGTAGCACATTCCTGAATACTAAGGGTACTAGTCTCCCTCTTCCTTGCCCGTCAAGACAGGAGCCCTGGGAGATGGCGAGTCAACACTCCCTGCCCTGGCTGCGCATCTGCCTCCAGCAGAGCCCCTCCATGGAATGTTAAGGGAGGAAACTCCCCCGTTATCCCAAAGGGGCCATACATGCCACAGCTCAACAGCCTTGCGAATGGGAGGGCTGAAAGGACACTTTTGGGAACGCCAGTGAAACAAATGCATCGAAGCCCTCAGAGGCCGTGCCAGGGCAGGTCGCCATGCTACAGAGCGGCCAACGGGGCAGAGAGAGAGATGCTCTGGGCATGCTACGGCCTCCCCGCACATTTCCATTCCTTGCTGCTGGGATGATTTACGCAGTCTTCCTTCAGTACAGGAAGCTGTTCATGTGGAGTTAAACAGAAACACAAGGGGATACGGTTTTAGAAGGAAATCATTGATTTCTCGGGCAGCACAAAGGGCAAAACAATAGCAAATGGCATCTGGCTTCTGTTAGGATGTACAGCCTCTGCAAATTACAGCCCAAATGAATTAGACCCATCCAAAAGGCTGATCAGTGTCATTTGGTGCAGTCAGATTAATTCAGGATATGCCTCTTTCATTCCTCAGTGCAATATAAATTAAAAAAAAAACAAAACGGTGGCAAATTAAATATGTATGGGAACGTGGGAGAACTTTCCATCAGAATATAAAAAAGAAGGAGAAAGCAATATACAACTACCAAAGCAGGTATGCAGCAGGGAAAGGAAAAATGCAACAAACAGTCCCTAGCACCACAACAGGGCTGCCATAGAGTGGCTGCCTGAGCCTGATGAATTCCAAGGGAAGACTAGAAAAACAAGCCCACTGTGACAGTGCAACCCCATAGGAGAGGAGCATGTCCTGTAAATCATTTCACTACTACGAGCTGGACTCTGAATGCAAGGTGACCAATTTTTTAGTTGCTTGAACTAAGTTTGGCCAGGTGAGCCTAATAGTACCCCTCTTATGGAGATTGCCTGCAAAATATTTCAAAGGACTGAGAAAAAAACGCTGAGCTTCATCTACTGTTTTTTGTTACATGTATTTGCAGGTCACTTCTTTTTCCTCCTCACCTTCTGACAATGCTGAAATGTCTCTGGTCTGATAGCAGAATGCTGCTAAGCAAACCAGCTCAGACTATTTTATTAATGAACAAAAAGTTTAGGAGAAAGACTTAAAAATATTACATGACAAAAAAAATAAAATTAGAGAATAATTTTTATTTTACTTAATATAGAAACAGAATTACTTAATTGTCTTCAAATATAAACTCTACCAGCATAAAGCAAATTATGCACACCACCACGTGAGATGTCTCCCCCACGTATATGATACCTTAATAATTAGGGCACTCCCCACAGCTGAGGGAGATAAAATTCGGTTTCCTCTTATGCCTAAGGAGATTCAAGCTCTTTGGAGAGGGAGACAATCAGAGTATGTAGGCCGTTCTGGAGTGGGTGGCTGTGACCTCCTCCTGAAACTGCTCAATTTTATGTAAAATGTTAGTGTCTTATTTCAGCAGGAAGGTGCACGCGTGTGCCAGTAGGTGCTGCTGCCCCAAGGCTGAGAGAAGCCAGTCAGCGGGACCCCTGCTCCCACAGCTACTTGCACGTTTTACAGGAGCCAGTCATTGAGCAGGCAGAGACAGGTAAATCATGGGAATTCATGGCCATGGGCAATCATGGGATTTGCTGTTTGCCAAGGGGACGCGGCAACAAGTGGCGCAAGGACATGCATCTTTACTGAGAGCATCTGCAACCCGGCTTGCCATCGATCTACGATGCTGAGGGCAGATTTTTTTTACCAGGCAATTCATTCATAGTTCTCTGACAAGAAGGAAGATCAATAAGGTAACAGTAGTGGTTCAGGGAAGAGAAGAAATGGGACTTAAATATAGTGATTACCAAAGGATCTCTTTACTCCAGATACTGCATGCACCAAGATTTGCTCCCCTCTGCCCCCCCCGGCTCATTCGTCCTGGCTACACACAACCTGTCCTGAACAAGGTCACCTGCACATCCTTCCTGCTGGACTCTGCAGCCTTGACAAAGAAGGATACCCATTCATTCAGCAGCAGCAAACCCAATTATGTGTAATTATAGTAATGCTAGGAGAGAAAGCTCCATAGTATATAAAACATTAAAGGGAAATAAGCCATACAATGCAGGGCATCTGAACTGAGAGCTCTCAGGGTCACAGGCAAAATTCAAATGCAGTGTCTTGATTCAAAAAAAGGAAAAAAAAAAATCAATCAGTAGTCTCTCCCAAGGCATTTCACCTCTAATTGAAGAGTGAATTGTGTTTACTTACCTGCTCATGTTCTTGACTGTCTCTCAGCAAATGAATCGTGATTACACTACATAAAATTCAGTGTTTGGCTTTCTTATGATCCCATAGGACTGGATTCCATGCTTTAAGACACATATGTCAAAAAAAGACTGAACCCTGAAAGGTATCTGTTCATCGTGCAGAAAACAAAAATGTTTGTTTTAAATATGGGTTGTAGCCCTTCCAGTTCCTGCTTCCACAGCTGAAGTGTGTAAAGGAAAGGCCACCTGTTTTAAAGGTAAAATAAAAACTGTTTCACATTCAGATTAACAATGGTCAAGGGCCTTGTAGTCTGCTGTCATCTTGGGTGTACCTAAAATCGCACTATGACACACACAGATTTTACACACAGAAGGATCTCAGGCTTTTTCATGATGCGTATGAATAATGCTGGAGTGCTCAACTCCTACCTATTTTAAAGGTGTTCAAAACTGATAAAAAATGCAGCTTAAGTGGAAAACAACACAGGTTTTTGACTGGTAAACACATTTGTGACTCAAATGTTGTCACCACTGAAGCAGAATGAGGAACTCCATGCAGCATTTATGAATGAAGCATAATTTATCAGAACAAGCTGGGAACTTGAGTGAACAGGGACATCATAATGAGAAACGCCACAGGAATTAAAAAAATAGTTCTAAAAATTTCTGGCAAACCACCGTGCTGCATGTTTCAAGAGCCAAACCCCCAAATACATTGTTCATCCCCACTACTTGAACACAATGGAGTAGATTTTTGGGTTGTCATCTTTTTGTTGCAAAACTGCTTTATAGCTGGAGTACCAATAATTAGGTAGAGCATCTCTACATAGCAGAAGCATTGCTGGGTACTGTGGTTGTGACATCAGTAGCAACTGATCTTCCAGCAAGCAGATGGGGTATCATGGGGCATCTGTGTCTTCTTATCTACAACTGTTGTATGGCCTCTTGAAGAGGCAGGACTTACTAGAGGCTTGTAGCCGTGGTGAATTGTGTTTGTGACATTACTGGTCCAAGGGATAGGAAATGCACAAACCTAGTTTAAGGTGATCTGGTACATCACTTATTGAACATTTTCTGGGTGATTATCATACAATTTCTAAGTGATCTTAGCCGCTATGGTACTGCCTGCTAAGACACAGGTATGTGCCTTCTCATCAAACTTCCATGTGCCCATTAAGCATCATTCCCCCATGAGCTTCACCTGAAACAAGACAATGTAGAACCAAAAGGGAGTTCACTCACTCAGAAACAGAGAGGAGACCAAGCAGGTGGTAGAAACATGACCTTTCTCCATGAGGTCAAATAGCTTTATTGTGATTAAGCACTACAATACAGTATATATCCATAAAAAAACTCTATAGTGTATATAAATTATTCCTTCCATTCAGTAATTCTTTTTTTGTTTTCATTTTTTTCATTTCCATTACAGCTTTGGTACAATGTGATTTTTATTATATTTTTAAATACTTTTAGCTTCACAAACTCAACACAAAGTACAAAACTAATCCGAATTGGGGATATTACAATCTACACAGTGGTGTTCAGTGGTAGGAAAAAATCTTACCTCAATGAATTCATGTCACTAGCTAAGCTATAAAGGCATACCTAGCAGACATGACAAAAATATGCACCATTAACCAGCAAACATTTTTTTTTCAAAATTTATTTTATTTTTTTACAGATTTTTCCAGCAGCAAATCACTTGAGCATAGTCAGTACTTATGTCCTCAACTGATTATCCTGTTGCGTTCCTCTTCATTTGAAGGCCATGAGTTATTTGTCAAATAATGCACCGCTATCCTTGTATATCCACACTAAGCCACAGTGTCAGTACTTGACCTGCCACCCTGCGTTGTTAATGCTCGCACAGTTTGTCCTGCAGCTGGCAGAAATAACTGGAACGTTATTGGAGGGGCAGTGTGGGGCAATCAACCGTAGGTTGTTCTGTGGGGCAGGAGGTATGACATTACAGTAGACAGGCATTCCAGTGGCTGTAAGTGTTCCTTGACCTGATTGATTAGGTAGCATGATTGGTTGTTGATATGATTGTTGTGGCAATCCTTGAGAACCCTGGGTCATTGGCACCTAGGCAGCAATACGGAAAGACGTAAGAAAAAGAAAAAAAGGTAACTACTAAGCAAATTAAAGCAGGTCCTGAGTATCCCTATCTTCCTTCTAGCTGAATTTGAATATACAACATGTTCTGCCAAAATGTGTCGTTTTCTGATGCTCAGAACAGTTCTCATCCCTGAGGATTTTCTTTGTTAGAGAAGGGTTAAAGAGAAATACCTCTGCTCCTGGGTACGGTAAGTGGCTCTGTCATCATCTAGCTGAACGTGAATGTCTGGGATCAGTGCAAACAGTATATCTCGGCCGTTTAAAAGATCTAAACCTTTAACTTAATCATTAACCTTTAAAACACATTTTCAATACAGTAATTTTGAAGATGTAAGGGGAAAATTTTACCCACAAGCAATTCCCCCATTTCCACCTGGGTTGCTGTAGTGTTTTCAGAGAAGCTGAGGGAAAAGGCAAATGGCTGCTCAATCAGCGCCATCTATTAAAATGAGTTAGATGTCATCTAGTTTCTTCACTTTCCAGAGGGACCAGCAGGAAATGTAAGCACAGGCCACCTCTCACAGGCTCCTGGCGTATCTCACGGAAACCAGGTATAAAGCTGGGGAAGTAAGTCTGGGTAACATATGGACTTGGTAAAAATCAAGCCACTGCCTTCCCTCTCCCCAAAACCCAATAAACAAAAATCTATCTGGCTACAGCTTGTTATTGAAGACATGGTGAGATCCCTGGCAGGAATCTCCACAGATGAGTAATTTTAAACTGGTTCAGGCAAAGCTCTCAACTTCATTACAGGAAACATCACTAGACTGGCAAAAAACCAACCAACCAACCAAACAAAACCAACAATATTCTGTCTTTTATTTTTTTAAATTAATTTTCCTCACAAGAAGAAGTATAATTCCTTCATCATTTGTGACATTTTACCTGCACTGCAGGCTGTAATAAATAGCTCATTTGAAGTATTCCTAATTCAGAATGAAAATCAGGAGTACTAAGAATATGTAAACAGGAAGCAAAGAAACAATTTTGACTTAGAAGCGTATTTATCAGGAGGCCTCCTGCCACACGCTGTCCTAATGAAATAATACAGTCCATTCTGCAATACAACAATTCAATTCAATTAAGCACTCCCCAAGCAAAGCAGTCTTTCTTTAGGGCTCCCAAGTACCTGATAAGACGACATGGCTGGATACTGCACCATCATGCCTTGCACCTGATTTCCCTGTTGATTATTCATCAGGTTCTGGCTTTGGGGCGGCTGCTGCATTCCCATGAGACCCTGGAACCCCTGCTGCTGGTTTGGCAGGACAGGCTGGTAACCTGGAAGAAGAAAGATATCTTCAAATACCCTGTCGCTTGTAGGGGGAAAATTAAAACTGTTCTCAGGAACAGCAAATGACCCCATCATTTCTCCCTGCATTTGTCGAAAAGTTGCTCTGTTTCTAAAGAAGCATTACTGGAAGTGAAAAATTGAAGGGGAATAAACAAGTGCTGTGAGCTGACAGCCCTGGCAGGCTTACGTGAGCGGGCAGCACGCTTTCCTCATGATCTTCATCCCTGTGGCAGACACCACCTTGAGGGATGCCTGACTGCAGCGCAGGAATGTAAAGCCCTGCTGGCTTCTGCCTGCTTCCTCAGAAGCAAAACTCCCACCGGCTTCAAGGACACCAGTATTTGGCCTTCACAGTCTAATCTGGTAGTTTTCTTTCAGGCCACGTTTCTTATCTTACCCTCTTACCTTTCTTGTAATGCAGCTCCCCAGCATGATGTAAACAGAGAAGGCTTTATTTAATCAAGAATATCTGTGTACACACTGGCTCCTACATGCAAGGCTTTTTATACGATTAGAGTATGTTAAGGGTCATATTCCACCCTACTAGTTTTGTGTTAGGCAAAAGAGGAAAATCATAAATTAGGGAGTGTCTGGTCCTCCCTTTTGCTCAGTGGGAACACTGCTGACACGCAAGTGACCACACAGGGATGAGAAGTTGATGCTTCTGTTTCAACCTGCGATCGGCTCTGTGTTCAAAGTCACCACAACGTTGCAGGTTTTCTGCTGGGACGGCTCCTCTAGGACTGAGAAATGGGCAAAGTCTGGATGATCAGGAGAGCGAAGCTGCTAATGAGGCAGAAGCCTGGATGGGAAGTGAAGTGCGCGCGGTGCGCTGCTTGGCAGCGACACGATCCAGCCTGAGAATGAGCATTGCTGGATGGAAGTGGGCCCGCTGGGTGATGCTACTCTTTAGAGATGAAGGATTTTGCAGAAAAAGTGGGAAAGGAAAGGTGCAGAAAGATCCTGTCCTTGAAAAATGTAGCCAGCCACAGTCATTATAAAACTATGAATAATTTCTCTTTAAGGCATTCTTTGTCCTTCAGCACTCCTATTTTTTAACACGCAGTTATGCAGTGCACTATTAACTCTGTAGTGATCTTCTCAGAATAAGCATATTTCAGGCAAAGAAGAATTATCAGAAGGAGCAACGCTGTGTTATTTTTATATGAAAAATGTGTGTCACGTCTGCGCAATTTATATTCATGAATACAGTACACGGTTCAATATACTTCACGAATTGGAAATCATCACCTGGGTATTTCTTCATTATGTAAGAGAAATAAAGTAACGAATGTTTCTGTTTCTGCTGGTCTATTGTCAACTGATAGCTTTCCTTCAAAGTCTTTTCTGATGCCAGAGAAATGCTGGATATCTCTGATCAATTTTTTGGCATTAAAGATGCCTTTCCACAGATATGAGATTAATATCTCCAGTCAACTGAGCAAAATAAAAAAAATAATAAATTAATTCCACGAGTGATTAACTTGGCTGGGATATAGCATCTCCCAAATGCACCAGATTATTATACATTCAAATTTGCTCTTTTACTATGCACAAACACAGTGTCAGCATATTTTTAAGTCACAAAAATTACCAACATCAGAAGTGCTGTAACTGAGTTTACAGAAGGCTTATACAGCAATAATAAAATTGCAAGTCCTCTTCTGCTCCCTTATGCCAATTATGGGAGGAGGGGGGGGACGGAGAGGGGGAGAAAGGACAGAAATAAAAAATTTAGCACTGCTATTCTGGTATTTGCAAGACTGGAAGTTTAAGCAGAGCGGAGTCAACTGACAGCAGAAGCATCAACACATAATTCATCTCATGTCACTTGCAGTTGTCAAAGTAAGTCCCAGATGTTGTAATGAACGATAGATTGATGGCGGACCGGGGATCAAGTGACTCTAAGTTGGGAAATGCAATCAAACATCAGATCTGGGCTCACAGAGTTGGACCGCGATGCACTGGCATAGGGCGGTGGACTGGTGCTCCACAGAGACAGACAGACAGCACTGGGGTCAAGTAGAGAGAAGCCCTTCTATTACCTCCAGTAAATATAATTGCATTAAGATTACTTTAGTCAGACTACTGCTGATACTCTGCTGTATGTTTGGACATACAGCTGGCATTTCACCTTGGCTTTGTGTTCCATATTCTCCAAATACAACAAATTTTTTGCCCAAGACAGACACAACGATCAAACTGAAACGAGAAGTTATGGAAATTACTAAGTATCTACCTTTATGCTGAACATGTAGGTATCATCTCATGGGGGTATTACAATGACATGTAACTCTGCCCTGGAAATCTGCTCTGTATTAGCAAACACTGCTTAGGTACATGGCACAAGCACTCCATGTTTTAGGTGCAGGAATACAAAGAGGGAACGGGTTAAGAACTGAGGTCCACTAGGCTATGGATTATTATTTTAACAATCTTATTACTCTTCAAGGACTTCAGCGATTTCTTCTGGCCATAGGGCATGTGCATCCCGTCCCAACACTCAGAGTCTTGCTTACACGCCTGAGAGTCAGGAGAAGACCTCTTTCGTACTCCTTCTGCGAGCCCTTTACAATGCTCTGACCACACGGAGGGGCCTCAATACAAACAGAAAAAACCCGCACATGCACTCTAACACACTTCCAATGTGATTAGATGGGAGCAAAGAGGTATTAACATAAGGATCTGATCGCATTGTCTCCTGAACCTTCTTTGCTATTAAGGGAAATTAAGTCACTTCTTTGGCCTAGAAGGAGGTACCGCGGTCTCTTGACCATTTTCTCCCTTGACTTGTGGGTGGAAACAGGGATGTTTAAGAAGGTTACTGGCCTGCTTGTATCCTTGCAAAGATGCTGGCTGTTATCCCTTCCTCACTTAATATTCGTGGACTTCTTTTTTATGATCAGTACCTTTTGGAATACAATGAAGTTATGGATGTCAGACCTTGCTGCAGAACCCCCGTACAGCATTTGGTCAAAATCCAGCATCCTCTTCAAGGCTCTGCAACTCAAGTGAACCCACTTTACTTTACCTGATAGCAAAGTCTGACCCTTTACTATGTAAAATATATGAAGAAAGATGGACGTTCATCTATTCCATTGAACAGAAAAACCTGACAAGGTACAAAGATATATTCCAACGTTGCAGACGGGGTACAGAGTATTAAAAGGTGAATTAATTTCTTTATCTACAACAAGCTCTATAAGTAAGAGCAAAATGCTGTGAAAAAAACCCAAAGACGCCCAAGTCCATTCTGCTGGACAGCTTCTGTTTCAGCACAAATGCAAGGGGAAGAAAGTGGCACTTTACATGGCAATCCACTAGAACAAAAAGTTGTTAATATCAGAAACCAGCTGCTCTGAATTTCCTACCTCTACAGCCCGAATTCTGCAACTCTGACTCTGCATGCCACGTGACATGTGACACGGATCCTTCAGTGTTTACTGTGTATTGATGTCTTCATATGTTTTTGCGCACTGGCCAGGAAAAGAATGGAGATGGGAGAATTGAGACTCTGCATAAGTGGTAGTCTTAATATACCAACCTTTCAGCAATCTTTGTGAAACTACATCCTTCTAGCAAATATTTCTTTTTTATTTTTTTGAGGGCACAGTCTATCAGAGATTGCTATTCCCCCAAAAGTATTTATTTTGTACACACATAGCAGTTTCAATTCTCGACTCAGCTCTGCCATGCTTTTGACATGCTATTTATTTTTCAACTAAATGAAAACAATACCGTGTCTTCAAAAGTCTTGGCAACCGACTGGAATGCACAAAAAGCCATGCATTGCTGGGCAGAGGTGGATATTTTGGGGCAACACGGGCGTCAGGAAATGAATGAGAACAGGAAGAGGCGCCATGCTTTCTGCAGCAATAGTTTTCTTCATACTTGCTCTTTTGCTCATTAGCTTTCATACTACATAAAGTGTAATCCTTAAAAGCCTCTTTACTGTCCCCTGAGAACATACATACGTGGGTTATTTTCTAATGGCAGTACACATCAGATGAACCATCCTATTACTGCAAGCTCCAGGGTCTCTTTACTGCAATTATATCACCCTGCTCTATGTTATCTTGGCTACAAAGGAGGATTTTTTAAACCACGGCAAACATGAGAGACATTGTTAAACAACCAGAGGAACAAATTGTGCACAGAATTTCAATGAATGCCTCAGAGGAAAAATGAGCCTTGGATTGCAGTCGAAATGGAAGAGGCCGTCATACCATCAAGGTAATTCTCTGAACCTTTACAGCCTGCATCACCATGCTGGCAGTCAGCTAACTTAAACATCCCAGGGGAAGAAAGACTGCATGAAAGAACCACAAATGTTTTAATTTCTCAATGAGGCTACAGAGCTCAAAAGGCAAAATGCAGTGGTCTTATACCTCCGCCAGTAACATCACCCAGAGCTGTAATTAAAGCATGTTTGGTGCTCTGCTGGCCTCAGCATACATCCTTCATGAACGGCACATCCATGTTTGGAGGGACTTTCATTGCTCATTTTAGATTTGAAGCACATATTAGCAAGATCGCTTTGTAATATGCATACCGGCACTCTGGGTAAAGAGTAATCAGCACTTCGGCTGACGAGTGCGGCAGTCTGGCACGAGTCCCTGAACTGCAAATCTTATTGTACTCTTACTCCATGAACAGAGTCCTTGCATCTAAGCCCATCTAATGCAAACGCATAAATTCAGAGTGGTTTCGATGTGAAGTGCTTTGAGAGCTCAATCTGCTCTCTTCCCGCTTCACTCGGTGTAGTGCTAGGAGCAGCTGAGCCGTTGCCACCAGCAAACCCAAAATGCTGGTACCTTGGCAACACGCTGCAGTGGCTTAAACATGCAAAGGGCAAATAAAACCTTCAAGAGGGAAACCTCAGCAGGGCTAACTGGACTGGGTGCAATGCTACATAGATCTGGTCATGCTCCTGCCCACTCTGCAACTACTCCAGTGCCTTTCTGGTGCTATACGCCCGCCCAGTATAGACCATCTCAGCCTCTGCTGCAACTGCTGCTGGGAAGAGGTTGAATTTGAGCTCCCATGGAAAAGCCAAGGGGAGCGAGCACCACCTCTGGGAGCGGACACAAGGGAATACCCTGCGATGTACTGAAAACAGTGTAACAGCAGATTCTGCACCCAGTCCCAAGTGGTGTGCTCGCCAAGGGGGCTTACATTTGCAGAAGACTCCCCAAAAACGATAAGGGCTGAGAAGAGAGCTACAAAAATGATCCGAGGTCAGAAAGTGCACCTCTTCCTGGGAAACCTAATGAGCTCGCTCTGATCAATTTATTCCAAAGAAGAAGAGGTATCTGTCAGTAGATAGTTCTTGAACAGACTAGAAAATGGTATAATAAAATTACATGGTTGACAGATAAACCTAGAACTGTTCAGATTAGAAATAAAAGTCAAAGTTTCAGCAGACCTTATAATTAATAAGGGTGCAATCTACCCAGAGACGAAGCACATCTGCTATCACCTGAAACCTCTAAAATGAGGATGGACAGCTCGCTAGAAGATACTAATCAGTTTGAGAAGAAGTTCTGGGAATAAAGATATGATTAGAGTGGGCTCTGTGTCCAGTATTATTTACAGCATTAAATTACATATTCCCGAGTTGAAATACTTATGAAAATGTTAGCCAGTTAGCTCTAACACTTCTTCTGTCTTCCAAGGAAAAGACTAATCTTTTGCATGTGAGACAGGATCCTCTTCCCAGCCTCTCCTCCCTTTAATCACACACTGGCAATGTCACCCAATTCCCTCCACGAGCAGAGAGTTCACCTGTATATGGTAGATATTCTAAGGGCTATTTCTGGCCTATTTTAGTTTACTTTGCCCTGGCTGGAGTAGCACTCAGGAGGTTTTGTAGGCTAAATAATATGATTGGTCTCTATTCCCACAATTTTGCTAGGCTACATTTTTCTTTACTTTTTAAAATAAGCTATGGGTAAAGTATTAAAGTGGGTGGATTTAGCTTTTACTTTATAATCACAGAAATTTACAACGCCCATGATGAGTTACTAATCAGAGAAGAAAAAGTGTCATTGTAAAACTACAATTCAGTCATGCACACATTGGTAAGTTTGGTAAAGTTTTTGGCAATTCACTTATTTGCCAAAGGCTCCAAGCTGGTCCATCCCAAAGTACCTGCACAACTGGAAGGAAGAAAAAAAAATTAAGCAAGCAGTTCGGCAGGATCAAACACTGTATCCTGACACAAAGATTCTCAAACAGACCCTAAGAAAGGAAGGCAGGTTGGGGAACCTTGCGTTTGTGACACTTGACCAAGCCGTGGGAGGTGCATACTGAAATCCCTTCCCTGCACAACTGAGAGCTGGAATTTGAGGCAAGGGGTTTCTAGCAGCCAGAACAAAGCCCTCCCTGCTCCCGGGGTCCATCAGTCCCTCCTGCCGATGCACCTTACCTTGCTTGAGATACTCAAGTACTGAATTGCAACCACATGTTTCACCTCCTACATGAACATCGTAATCACCACCCGTATATTGCTCGCTGTAGAGGACAGCTGCTCTAAGGCGTTGTGCTCAGGCTGGCTTCTCACCTCCAGTCATTACGCTTTAGATTTGGGTGGCTGCTGAGGAGATTTGTGGGGGGGGCTCATTATGCAGTTGGTCATTACCTGCCCAGTTTCACTGCAAATGATGGACTAAAAGTCTCATAGAAAATAGAAAGTTAAGATATAAATTTAAGCTGATTTTGATTTTAGCCTCACCCCAAAGTGTCTGCAGTTTGGAAGACTCCCACAGAAGACACACTAATTAATGTCTCCCTGCTGGTGTGTCATTTTCTGTGTGAGCCTGAAGATTTAAACTGCATCTTGTGCAGATAGAATCCAAAATGCTTTGTAAACAATTCTGTAGTTTAAGCTTGTATCTAAAATCCAAGGCACGCTGCAAATCAAATCTGCTGCAATTGATCAATCCGCTCCTACTGTGTCTGCTTTCTCTCTGCAATACACATAAAAATGTCTTGACCTAGTAAGATATTCAGGCTTTGTGTTCCACTTAAAGACATCACAGATAATTTATGGGTGTGAACTGGATGCCATCTGAGCTAGAAGGACAAATATGTAACAGTTTAATGCTAGAAATCCATCCCTTTCCCCTCAAAACTTAAGACCTTGCAATTATTTTATTTAGTTTTCACACACATACACAGGAAAAAAGAAGAATACCTATGCTTGAAATAAAGGAGTCTTAAGAAGCAACCGATAAGTTGGAGGTATGAGGTGGCTTATAACTCACATGTGCCAATAACCACAGCAGCACACAGAATCCTCTCCCCACAGCACTCCACAGGCTCAGACCCTCAAACCCAAGAGAAGCCTTTTCGCATAAGTGACTTACAGTTTGGCTCCTTTAATTTTGGTTAAAAGCACATCCCACTCCAGCACTACAGCTTGCAGGGGAAAGCATGGGGTATTACATCAGTTTTCTTTTTAAATTTAAAACTAATGACATCGATTCTTTCAAGTTGTGCGAGATCAAAAACAATTTCTAGCTAACGGCACTCCAGTTACATTCACTGAAAACACAAAACAGCGTAAATATATTCCTAAACTGATTACAATGACAGTGACTTGAATAATTCTCTGCAGAGCTGTGGTTATAAAACTGCAGGATTTTGAACTTAAGAGTCTCAACACATAATTGCTGCCAGAATTGTAGCTCCCTCGTCCCTAAATTGGCCATAGCTTTGCTAAGAGCACATTCATGTTTCCCGAACCTGGTAACAGATCAACAGCCACATTTGCTGGCAGACCCACTGAGAAAGAGCCATTTTCAATTGCATTAAGGAACTCAGCAAGATGTATATGCATCAGAGATAAGAGCCAGTAAGATTTATTACCACAAGAGAAAGAAGAAAAATCCTGGTTAGAAGACAGCTTGTCTGTCCTCTCCTCCTCCTTTCTCTCTCTGGTATACGAAGCTACAAATCTCACAAAATCAATACTGCAAAAACATCTTTGTCCAACTTCAGAAGAAGAAGAAATCAAATTTGGAAATTTGCTGCAATTTTGCATTATTTCAGAACAACCTATTTGTTGGATTTGGTAAAAACTGCTGATGAAGATCCTCTGATACACAAGAAATTGTTTTGTGGCTAACAGCTCTGAAATCCCCCACCTGGCTAGAGCTAGAGCCTGTCCAACTGCTAGAGCAGGATCTGTCTTACCTAGCTGAACTGCCCACCCCTCCTTGCCCTCTTCATTTATTCTTCCTCAGAAAGCTATACAATACCCTGGTTTTACTTGTTTTGCAGCCCCGGGGGCTGGAAGAAACCCAAAGCACAGAGCATCTCAAGCATGGATGGTTTCATGTGCTACTCGAGACAACACTGTCAACTGAGGGCACTTCTCAGCTGCTAACAAAATGGAAAAAAAAATAGGGGAATAACATAACTCCCCTAGCAATGCAACTNTACACAAACCAGAATAAGATACATCTTTACAAAAGCTAATAGAGAGTGCTTTGGGCACAGACTTTTCCTGAAGAATAGTCACTGCATAAAACAAATGGCCTCATCTGGGTGGTAGAAAGCCTCCTGTTATGGTAGTTCAGATTATGTTGATGGGAAATGATGAAAGTAACACTGCATATCACACATGACATTTAGAGCGTCTTACACATCAGTACCAAAGAAACACCCATTACGTTTTCTTTTACCCTTTCTCTACGATGCCAAGTTCCAACTGCTGAAGACAAGGAATAGCATTATCTTTTAAAAACCATTTGTATGCATGCTCACTGTCCCGCAGGGCAAAAATGTTTTTTGCAAAGAGCACTGAATTGTTATTTAGAACCTTTGACTTCATAATCCAAGCAACTACCTTTAGGGCAAACATGCAAAATCATGGACACAATGAATTTATGAATCACTTGAAAATGCACACCCACCCCTCCGTTACTTTTCCACACCTTAAAAGAGTTGTGTTAAAACTCGGTGACCTCTTTACCAAGTAAGAAGGCCCAGACAAATAAGTGGTATGATTAAATACTTTCATTATACACCTAATAAAATCACATACTGTAACATCTTCTGAGACTAAAATTTTAATTAAGGCAGGCTGACATTTTGGCTTTTTCCCCCTCCCTGTGTTCCGGGGGAACAGCAGGTAAGGTCAAACAAAAAGCTTATGTGATAAAATTGCGTGAGAGTGCTCCTGGGAGACCTGGCATTATTAACAAGAACACGAGGAAGAGCACAGTTGAACAGTTCAAAGATAAATGATTGCATTCAGTTTACTTTTCGCTATCAACTGGCCAACCTGAGAGAGCTGTTATTTGACAAGAAATGTATATAAATAGGCATCAAAAAGAGCTTGAATAGATACAAATATAGGAGATTGAAGGCTGGGGAAATGTTTTTCTTCAGTTTAAAATCTAGCTGTTCTTTTACCTGTCTACACAAAGGATTCCCAAATTACAGGGACAGCTTTAAAAACAACTTGCTAGTGGTAAGTGGCCTGATGCTGAAAATAAACCTGTTCTTGCTGAGAACCTAAATCCAGGTTATTACATGACACTTTAATCACTTATTTTATTATCTTTTCGATATATTTTTATTTGATGTTTTGAGACCGCTTAGCACCGTTCCTGTTCTTCACAAACTATGACAAAAATTATTTGCTCTTCTCCTTGAAGATAAATCTGAAGATAAACGGAGGGGCACCTCTTACAGACACGGTGTGTAACTCAAAGCTTCAGTAAGATTCAGAAAAGAAAATTCTATTTTTAAGACAAAATCCTTTTATCTCACTTCAGTAAAAATATAGAGGGAACAGCCAGCTGCAAGCCAAACTAATTGCAACACAATAATGCAGGGCTCCGTTACAGCAGCATAATTCCGGTAAAGCAGCTGATCCAGGATCTTGGCACTTACCCAGACCCTGGAGCCTGACTTAAATGCATTAACCCAGACAAAGCATGTGCAGCTGTTTTG
>VZSZ01002054.1:354215-418556 GCA_013398815.1 Ibidorhyncha struthersii
TATAGAGAGAGGAGGAAAGTATTTAATGCTTTTGAACTAAGTTAATCCATGGAGTCAAGTGAACAGGATCGACAGCTTTGGGGAGATGGGCTTTGGAAAGCGTTTCCCTTTGGCCAGAATAATGAGCAGGATTTACGCTGGAGCAGTGTAGATGCCCAAAGCCAGCTGAGGTGCCTGCAGGGAGGGTACTGCAGGGACCTGGAAAACATTATTCTGAGGGGGGTGAAGCCTTCTCATCACCACAGAGCTAAGCCACTGAAGGCACGTGTTGTAAGCTGGTGCGTGGTTCTCGTGACATCAAGGAAGTCTCAAATAGCGCTAGGGAGAAAACAAGTAGAATCCTTCTGCTCTCAGCCCCTGCCCACCAATCCAGCTGATGCTAACGAGCGTTAACGCAGACCCACGGGCAGGTCAACAGATCGCTCTGGAGAATTTGTGGGTTGCTCTTAAGAGAGCTTTACTGCTTAAAGACCAAACCAGATGCAAATCTAGTCATAGCCCTTACTATGGCCAAATATTGTTATACTGCTGTAGTCCGCTGTAATTCCTCTTTACAGGATTTTTTAATAGCTAATATACAACTAAAACACCGACGTAAAAAGTCATTAGTGTTGACAGTAAGATTCCCTTGGCATCTGACATGCTGTAGGTCTTGGCATCTGAAGAGAAGCCCTTGCCAGCAAAACATTATAGAGGGTCTTCGTTTAGAATGACTCCATAACATTCAGGATTCTGCTGAATTCAGAGACAGAGTGTCCCTGCATTCTTGCAGAAAAACTGAATTTTCTTTAAAGCTAAGATTTACAATGAACTGTGCAGAAATGAAGCATACAATTAAATATTTTATTACTATTATTTTCAGGAAAAAAACCCAAACCAATAGCTTTGGCTGAAGACTGCAAGAACAAACTGCTCTTTTCTCATCTCTCTACCCAGAATTGAAGAATGTAACCTTTGTTACAAATGCATTCATTTTTGCAGTGGAATATTTTTCATGCGAAATGGTAACTTCCTGTAGTTCAGGGTGGCAATATCAGTACTGTAGCTGGTACAAACTTAAACTTGGTATAAATTCAAACCCTTATTAAAAAAAATATTGGCACTAACTTAACTCTTTGTATGTGTACACACACACACACGCACACACATGTATCTGTAGCAGTGGAAACAAGCATCAGGGAAAATGGAGAGCCAAAAAAGTTAAGTGGTAGCCCACTGGTTGCAACCACTGAGTTCTAACCTAACCACCAGCTTTAAGGGTGGGATGCCGGGCATATGACAGCTCCAGATTGCGTGATGCAGCAATCCAGCACAGGGCGGTCCAGGAGAGCTCATATAAATAATGAAAACAGTCAAGTAACATCGACTCGAGACAGTCTGCTAGAGAGATTTTTCTTTGTGATTGCATCGGAATGATTTCTTCACCTGAGTCAGGTGGCAATACGATCATTTTCCCCACTGAGTATAACGAGCCTGGCCTTTCCAAGGACAGCAGACTTAACAGCTGTTATTTTCAGCCCAAAGTACCTGCAGACATGAGTGACAGGGCGCAAGATATAGGAAGATAACAATAAATGTCCAAGCTACAGATCATCAGCAAGGCTACGCAAATCGACTGTGCACAACCGCTCTGTGCTGAATGCAAAGCAAAGCAGGAGGTGGGTTAAGCCTTCACACATAGAGCAGGCTGGAAGCACATATGGTCCAGTCAATGTAGCTTATTAGACGAACAGTACCCTCTCTAATACTCCCTATATGTATCTGCATCTGTGTTTGCATTGTTATATAAAACAGCTCCTGGCCACAGCATAACAATGATTTGCAATATCCATTGTTTTTGTTAGAAAAGCCATCAGAACTGTGTGCAATGGGACAGCTAGCCAGCTAAGCAAAATTAAGTGTAATCCCAGAAAATAACAAATACAAAACCATCAGGATCAGATTCTCCATGCAAGCTGTGAACCCACAGAGTCACTGAATTTCAGGAGGTTCATCTACATTACACTAGTTTGATTTTCTGGATTGCCCCCAAAGAAATAACAGCAGGTCTGAGCAAACAAACTGTTAATCCCTCGTGTCTTGATCTATGTAACTTTGCTCTTGGTATTGCCGAAATATCTACAAGCACAAGCCCAGGGTGAACCTCCACCGTGCCAGCTGCTGTGCAAACATCAAAGAATAGCTGCAGTCCCTGCACTGAAGATGGCAAATTCTTGAATAGACAAGACAGCTGCAGACAGAAAAATAAGCAGCCAGCAGAAATAATATGCCCAGAGAAAACCAGCAGAACTGCACAAAACTTTTGTGGAAAACACACCAAAATCTTTGTGCACTGCCTTAGAAAGCCCTAGTGCTTAGAGCCCCTTCCTGGGCAGGGAGCGCTCAGGCAGGCTGCTGCTCACCAGCACAGTCACGGAGATGATGGTCCACGTGTTCTCACTGCTTCTGCCACACTGTTCGCTTCCACGCAGCTTCAGGTACAGGCTCCTGCCCACATCCTATGTGTTGGAGGAAGGCTGCAGTGTGCTGGTGATACACGGTTCACTGTACTGTATTGCATTTTACTGAGGGCAGAACGAGGCAGCATAAATTCTCACTAATGATCTGTGCTTTTCACCCTCACAAGCTGGGCTTTGTTTTGTGGCTCAGCCTCAAGGAGAGTTTTCATAAACGCGACACCAACTGTAAATACCATCTGCAACAAAGGCACGGCCACTGCCTGACGGCACTCTTCCTCCCCACTGCTTCTGCGTACACCTATAGGTTAACGTATCAAATCACTGAGGCAAAAAGACTTGTGCTTGTTTATTTACCTATAACATAAGGGCACAGCAAGTTATGGTCTACGTCCCCCAGCTAGATGCGAACAGACGCAAGGATGATACCGAAGCCAACAGGACTCTGATGGAGCATATGTCTGCCCATATGGGTCCAACTGCAAAAATCTCATCTTTTCCAAGTGCGCCCATGCAGAACGTAATCCAAAGACTATTGGGGTTAGCAATCAACTTTCACCAGCTTTACACCATATTAGGAGCACTCGCCTGCAACATAGTGATTACTCTGGCCCCTATACAGCAGAGCCCTTAAGCATTTGCTTAACTTCTAAGCATAACAGCCAATTTGTTGATTTCAGAGCAATGATTTACAGGCTTGAGTACACTTCTGGACTGAGGCCAGGGAACTCAGCCCCAGTCCCTCCAATAGGAGAGATACTGACACATTTATTCCTAGCATCCTTTAAAAGGCTTCTGAGAAACTTGACCAGGCAGGTAGCAATCAACCTAAGGAAAAAGAGGCTCCATTCTAACAAAATTCAGTTCTACAAGATATGAAATCAAATCATTTCCCAACTCTCCTTTGGTACAGCCGCTGCTTAGTCCACAAGCTGGAAAGTGGGGCGAGATGAGACTGAGCCTGCATTCACGTATGGCCCAATGAACATATATGTACATATATGAAAGTGCCATTAGACTAAGCATTGGCTGTGTACCCAGAGATACTGGCAAATAATAAACCAACTGGCAACCAGGCATGAGTCTAACCTACTTCACTTCTGTAGCACAGGCACAGAGTGCTCCCAGTCATGTTTACCTTGCAATTCAACCCTTCTAGTTTACGAGTAGACCCTAGTTTACTTCTCTTGTCTGTCTTAATTAAAAAGAGCTGTTAAGGAAATTGGGTTAGGCCTTTTCTGCTACTAAAGCAACAGTTATCATTAAGACCCTCCATTCCCATTCCCTGGAAGTACAAGGCAAAAGACATGCAAAGCACCTACATGTACTTTGTATCGGCCTCTGTTCTCGACATCCACTCCGTTCTGTATCACTGCAGAACTGCAAACGCGGATTGCAATTCTGCCATAGGTGCACAACCGATACATCAGATTACTGCACTAAAACTGGGCTGTATCTGCCAACTAAACCTTTTCTTGGAAGGAGGTGAACAGCAAAATATACAGAGAAAGTCACTCCAGTGCCTGGTTAGCTTCACCTGTGGCCTAATTATTCATCTTACAAAGGAGGGAGTGAGTATAAGCCAGAAACGTCTGATAAAGTAAACACATTCCCTTTTGACATTCCAAATAAAACACTACCAATTTCTAAGACTTCAAAAATTTTGTTTGAGTACATTTAAAATACATTTTAAATGAAATGAAACAGTTTAATTGTCCATAGGCAATTTAAAGCTTTTATTTCATCTTTTGGCTTGCCTGGGGCGCAGGGAGGAAGATCATCTCATTTCAAAGGAATCTGAGATTTTTTTTTTTTGTTTTAATTGACCGAGGAATCTGCAAAATAACTCATTCATACAGTTTTATAAACTCTTTTGATAAATCAGGCAGCTAAATCTGCAAAGCATCCCTATCTCCATATCACAGGAAACATATTTTCAACTCTTGCATTGGGTGGGCAGAATAATATGAACTACATTTTTTAAGAAAACAAAAAAGGGCAATGCACAGTGGATGTAAACTTTCACCTTTGCCTTTTCTAAAAAGGGTTTAGTGATACTTTTGAAAACAAGAGTATTAACACCTAACACCTGGAGACGCAAATTCCTTGTGCACTCACAAAAGAAATTAATAGATACGACACTGTCAGCAGCAAGTGCTTCTGCACAGCTGTGTCAAGAAACCTTGGCCCAAAGACAGTGGGAGAGAGAGAAAATGGAGAGGCACTAAGTATCGAGGTGGTTTCACAAGAGACTGCTTGGTTCCTACATTAATTCCCAAGTCTCTCTGCCAAGTTGGCCAACAGGCTGACAGTGGTGCTTGGGACACGGGCAGATGTCACTCTGCCAGTGCTTGCCTCGCTCACGCTAGTGGTGGTTTTCCTGTGGGGTCGAGCAAGCCTGGAATCAGGCCTGTGGTCAACAGATTTCAGAACGTTCAGCCAGAGCATGGTTTAATTCAGCTACATGGAAATAAACCTCTCCTTGCCCTTGCTCATCCCCAGCTTTCACTGCAGAGCACATCAGTCAGTTGGAAAACTCCTGCTACTGCTGGTCTGGTTTTATCGCTGCACAAGGACATTTTGGTTAATCCAACCAGTGCAGCAGCCCGGGAAGGTTGATCTGTCAAGCAAAAGCACTGTATGCAGACTTGCACTGTGAAACCCATAGGATCGGTCCTTATCCCCTTATCTCCCCTGAAGGTGTCTGCAACTGTGCAACTGTAAATGATGCAAAATTNGCACGGCACAAATTTAAATGTAGGAAAGTCTCCTGAATATTTGTGCTTTGTCTGCTGTGGGTCTCTCCAGGGCAATGTCTAATCTCAGAAATCACTGGGGCAGAGCTGCCACGGAGCATTTGCTGCCACACGGCAAACTTTTAATAGTTTGCAACCCCAGCAAAGCTGTGTTTACAGTCTTCACGGCCAAAGGTATTTGCAAAGTCTGAATTCATGAGCAATGCAAGCTAAGCATTCAGAGCTATGGAAAATGCACAATAAAGACCATAAACATATGGAGTCTTCAACTCAGCATAAATACTGAAGATCAGCCTGGGTCTGTGGTCAAGGTAGATTTGAGAGCCAACAGCAGAACTTTTTCCTTGCAAACATCATAAATATTGATAGCTTTTTTGCTTGCCTGGGATATAGCGCACCATGAGTGCACATTACTTCTCCTTTCCGCATATTAGTTTTCTCATCTGTAAAAGAAAGTTTTGAGGGGTGACTTCTTCATGAGACATTCTGAAATCCAGCAGTGCTGGGAACTGCTATGTACTTAATTGATAAAGTCAATGGAAAAAAAAACTGATCTCCAATACAATACATAACATGAAGAGACTGCTGAGTGCTGAATTTGCTAAGAGTTACGTACAGAGCTTTGCAAAATTTTCAGTTGGATGAAGAACCCTGCTTTGATCCAAAAGAGACAGTTGTTTTTTCTGTCAGCACCTGCAAGAGTAGGGCTGCATTCCCAGAGCCCAAAGGCTGCCAATACTGGCAGGAAGGTGAGGAAGATGGCATAGTAAGGGTCATTTGCCAGAGCGCACAAGTCTTAACTACAGGTCTCTGCAAACCAGAGATGTGCCAGCAAAGCAATATGAATGAGAATTTTGAATTTAACCTGGAAGGGTTTGCAAAGGCTTTGCAATGCTTGTTACAAGGCAGCTGCCAGCTCCCCGGGCTCAGCTGAGGTGGGAGAGATGTCTTCTGTGGGAAAAGAGGGTGTCTTAGTGTTTTTTCACAGAAACACAAGTATCCTCCATCCCTAGCTCCTCTGGTCCTATGAAATGATCTATGCATGTGGGCAGGGGTATATATGCGTTCCTATACATGCCATCACTGAATTTAATGTAGCACCATCATCCCAGTCGACCTTAGGCTAAAATACTTGTTTCTTGCTTTCGTGGTCTGGATGGGGTCACTGATTTCATATACTTATTCTGGGGCTGCTCAAAGTCAAACCGCAAAGCAGCTGCCAGAAATGTCTCTCCATGTAAAATTTACAACATGCATTTCTGAAGTGGTAGCTGATGTGCCTAGCCAATCTGCCGAAAATGTCTGTGTAGCTAAAATTTTTGAAAAGAGAAAATCACAGGATCTGCAAACACATCTGCAAAATGTTCTTTAGCAACTACTGCTCATTCTGAATGCAAACCTTGAGAATAAACACTAACTTCTGTAACTGAAAAAGGACAAATGTAAGTCACACCTTTAAACTACTCCTCACGACAAGGAACTCAATCTACTTCTATAAATTTTCCCGTACAGTAGAGCCATTGTTTAATTTTAAACAATTAGCATAACTTATTCAAACTAAAAAGCAGATGAATACAATCTTCACATTTTAGCAAATGTATCTGCTGCAAATAAATAATTTTCTAATTATAAAAACTGACTACTTTATAGACCTTGTTCTCATGTTCTGGAATGAGCTATTGCATCAATTAAAAGAAAAGCACTTTTTTCCCCATCATAGGAGAAGCCACAGCAAATTGGTTCATAAATATTCACTGGTATTTTAGGCATGGACATTTTACTGGCTGCCCTGGAAACAGCGCATCTAATATCAGAGCATCCCTGAGAAAGGACAGCTGAGGAGATGCTCTTGTTGCAGGGAGCTTCCAAGTAACTGCAAGCTCCTGAAGTGTCCACAGGTCACACTCATAAACAGACCTACCACTGTGTCAGGAGAAGAAAAATACGATGTATGAGCTTGTGTCTGTCTTGAGCTTAGAGTGACCTTACCAGGAACCTGTCTGGTGGGGTGGTGGAGCTGGCAGATGGGAGCAGTCCCACCGAACACGCCTGGGACAGCGAGAGAGCAGGCAGATGCTGTGAGCACAGTTGGTCCTTGCCCAGGAGAATGGGGCTGGCTGCTGAGACACAACTTTCCCTCTCCCCCAGCCCATGCCTGTGCCTGGCTGCCACACCGCAGCTCCGACAGTCCTCACGCTGGTCATGCTCCCAGCTGTTTTCTGTGATTCAGGGGAAGGACTCCCAGATGAAGGAATTAATCATGCCTTAGGCACAATTAACTACTTGTGACTTCTCTTGTTATGTCCTGCAGGTCTCAGGTAGGAAGGTTTATCTACAACGGCTTTCTGGATAATCCACACAGTTGATTACTTTGGTCGATATCCTGCATAGGTAGCAAATAAACTCTATGAGGCAGGGAGGCTCCTGCATCTCCCCACTGTCCTACTCGCTGCAGAGACTCCACGGCCCTGGATGGCTGTGTAGCTGCTCTTCCTGCTACACAGCAGAGCAGGAGAGGAAGAGAGCTACAAAACAAAGCTACCCCAGCTGCATGAGCTGCTTAAAAGAATGAAAATTAACAAACCGAAAACAAACTGCAAGTCTTCTTAGAGCTAATTAATAATAATAAAAATATAATTACTACTATAAAACACATCCCATGAGAGTGCTGTCCTCTTTACAGATCAAGGCAAAGTCTCAATTTAAAAAAAAAAAAGTAAAAAATAGGGGTTGCTCAAATTCATCTGATAAAATTATGATGCATTAGAATTTACACAAATAAAAGTCCAGAATAGTACCAAGACTATAAAGCATGAAGATAACATATTGTTCTGGCAAGTGATAAAACTGCTCACAGTGACAGCAGTGATTTATTGAAGCAATTCAAATACACTTTGAAAGTATATTAGCTTCGCCTCTGCCCACAAAGGGCGCATTTTAGCAGGGTAGGCCACACCAGTGATAAATTACATACCAGCAAGAACTGAAGGCAATTGGCAACATCAGATGCCCGAAGGCCCTGAATTACTGTGATAATGTGGTTTTCATGATAATACCTCACATGCAACGGCATCTGAGCACCTAGAGAAACAGATCCAAGCTGTACTTTTGTTGGCTTTTTAGAAGATAACGTTACAATGGTGAGAGCGGCTGGGACTTCCCAGCTAAAGTTGACAGGCAAAGCATTTACAAATTGGCTGTAGAACAAAGTTTGGCACAGAAGGTCACCGTTTAGATGCCACCTATTAGGTGGAACCTGGAAAATAACTGCCTCTTGCTTCCAGGTTGCAGGCACTGAAGCAAGCCATGGGCTGCACATCTACAGGCTGTACCCCTTCAACAGGACTGGTAAAGTGACCGATCTAAGTGCTGCCATGGTTTAGCTGTGCTACTGTCCAGAATGGGATGGGGACTTGGCCACATGGCGGTCACCATGCTGACACCTGTATCAACATATGTGTGAAGGGAGCAGCTGGTTAAACACCAGTTTAAACCTGCAGTAAGAGCCAGAGTCTTCCCATGGCTCAGAACAGCACTGGAAAAGGAGCACAGAGAAAGCATCATACCAAAGTCTCCTCCCACAGCAAGGTTTTACTACAGTAAAGACACTGAAAAATTATTTTATTTTAAGACACTTTGGGCTAAAGTCTACCCTCTGACATACTACCATAGACCAAGATTGACTTCACGGCCAACCTGGACTTCTGAAAAAAAACGTGTCCCTGGACAGTGCCATGGAGAGCCACGCAGCAAACTCTTCTCCTTGTATTACCAGGGAAAGTTTAATAAATGGTATCTGCCTCCAGTTATTACAGTCCTGCCATTTCTACACTCTACGAAGCACATCTTTGTGTCTTTACAGCTCCTACATTAAGAGTAACAAGAGAAATTAATGACTTGGTCAAAGCAGTTACATCTTGCTATGCATCGAAAGAAGTTTATCAGCAATTATACCGTAATCAGCTCATATCCAAAAGATATAGCACATTTAACAAAGAGTTTGTTTCTACAGGGCATTTTTAACTTCTATTTAATCCAAAACACTCCCTTGGGAAGTGATAATGAATATCTACCTATTTCTATGATACCCATTACCATATAACTTGAGGACCTCAGACATACTGCATACTTATAGAATGAGTTCATGTAACTTTTTAGAGGAAGTTGGCCATTTCTTTCATTCATGCCAGTAAATGCCTGAGAATCGTGTTTCTGTATTTACAGTCTCTGTATGAAAAATGCCCCAGTGACGTTGTAACTGAAATGGTACAAAACACCTATATACAGACTGGTACTTTAAGAGTAAGCTAGCTAAACACTTTCCCTAGAGGTGGAGGCTTGGAGAAAACGCAGAAGTGGCAAAACTTAGTAGTTATTTTCCTAATTTCTCTAAAGCATATGTGAAAGAAGAGCTCAGCACCTTTTTATACCTGTGCCTTTATCTATTTTTGTAGCTCTAATCTAATGATTAGAAGAATGAACATTTTTTCCTTGAATTGAAATTCTAGATAGTACAGATATTACAGCTCAGCACAGGCTATCGCTTCCATTTATTTATGGCTCTGCAGCACCATTCTTCTTTAGAAACATTTGCAGGAATTGAATTGATTGTATGTTAAGTGTTATTCTTAATAGTTTTTTCATTGCTAGCTAATGGAAATATGGATTCAACATTATTTTAAGCTCAATGAAGTGTAAAAGAATTAGTTTAGTACACTGTAATTATGATTTTTTACAACACTTAATAGAAGTACAAGGCAGAAATAGATTTCTTCAAGCAAGGGAGAACAGGAGCATTTTTGTTTCTTCAGTAACAACTTGAGCATCAAAGCTGTAACAAGGATGTGACTCCTCCTCTTTTTTCTTGTCTGTACCCTTCAGATTTAGATTTGCTACTTAAAGAATGGATGTGTTTGCAGCATCCCTCAAATTCTACCTTACCAAAAGACCAGAAATATTCTGCTAAACTTTACCTCTGACCAGGGGACAGATTCTCCCCTCTCTACTGCCAATTGCACAGGTGGCAGTAGGATTAATTGCCATAGCCCCTGACTTGGTTTCAATGACAGAAGAAATAAGAATACCCTTCCCTACCACATCACCTGCCCACGCTTGTCATCCTGAAGCAATGAAATAACCCTCACAGAATCCCAGTAATTGGGGCAGTAAAAGTGACTGGAAAGTGTTTATTTCTATTCCTCCCACAGCCTCTAACCCAGAAAACATTCACTTTATCCCCTGTTCCCTGGAAAATTTCACTCTTAAATAGGTTCCAAACCTCCCTCCTTCCCAAACACCCATTTCTATGTTGCAGTCTTCAAAATGTCTTTTGGGACATTTCGCCTGGAAGGCTAACTTCTCCATGTGGGCACAAATGTTACTTTGTCTGAAGAGCCCAAATTACCAGAAAATTATTGCTCCACCTCCTCTGACAGCTTCGCAGGTTCTCCGCGCTGCACAGGCTCTCCGGCCACAGCTGCCAGCCTAGCTGCTGCAGCAGCAGTTCATTTTTCTTCAAAAGGGAAAACAAGAACGGTCTCTGGGGCCTCCGAGATCTCACTACAGAACAAAACCCAGCATCTTGTAACACAGCCCGTGTGATGGACTTACGATTTCACGACTGTCTTTTCAAGAAGACGACTAAACAGAGAACACCATCAAAAGGAAAGGATGGCTCTTGCCATCTGCTCCTTGCTGTCTCCCTTTCCCCATTTTCTCCATACAGTTCAGAACCTCGCTGAAGCACACAGTCCCCCCCACCCCTGTTCCTTTTTACTAGGTGTTCAATAACACTTAGTCATAGCTCTGTTCGAGGGCTCTAGCAACTATGGCAACACAAACAACAGGTTAACACCAGAACTGGAAATGCTCCATATATGTCAGGTTCCTTAGGTCTCTGAGGAAAATAGTAGCAGGATTCCCAGGCCTAAGACAGCAGTTCTGGAAATCTCCCATAAAAGGTAAATACTGTATAAAAGCTGAGAGTATTTTACCACCTGCTTTTACAGCCTAGTAACTGTAAAGCAGCATTGCCCTTCAAATAAAAGGAAAATTCCCCCCTATATTACGTTCAATTTTTCAGTTTTGGTTATGTCAATATAACAATCTTTTGTAACAAGAAGACAAAAGCTTCTCCGTCTTCTTGGGATCAATATTATTACTTAAGCAAGGACAACTGGTATCTCTTTGTTAAGGCTCTATTTTCATGTACTGCCAAAATACAAATACAATTCTAACTCAGTAGATAATAATCTGCTTTTCAGAGCAAAGGCTGAAGTGGCCAGGATGGAAAACCTACATACCCTAGTCATCCTGCACTGTTTTCCCCCAAGCCCTGCACACAAATAAGAAATCTGATGGTGCAGGATGGTCTGTGCAGATGCACCTGACTCAAATGTCAGCTCACACCAGCAGAAGGTTACGGTCTGAAGTAAAGACAAGTCCCATAGCCCTCAAGGCTCCTTTCACGCCAGCCCCACTCTTCCATAGCATGATCACAGCAGTTTCACTACCAAAGTGAAGGGTACCTTCAGCTAGGAGCTGCATTTATTCCTAAAGCTAGGGATGCACGACCTGTAAAAAAAAAGCTTGAGAAATAAATCTGGAGTAAACCACACGTAGACATCTGTACAGAGACAAGAAGGCCCCCAAAAAGAAAACCAAGCACTGAAAACTAAGAAATTTGTCATTGCTTGGCTACAGCTGCGTTGCCTTAAACGGTCACGCATTCCAGGATTTTAAAACTGGAACACAGTTCAACGCGTTTGTGTCTGTATGGCTTCAGAAAGCAGCAGGGTGGCACAGTTAACATTCAGAAATAAGGAACAAGCAATGCAAAAGTAGCCCCTGCAACCTAATTCCAGCAACTTAGGCATGTATGAATGAGATGCAGTATTTAATTACATAATAAGCATATATACTGCAACAGAGTTTGCCCTATAAAACGCTGAAGTGCCTCCCAACAGAATTTCCAATCTTCATATTTCCAATGCTGTGAACCACAGGAGGACTTCAAAATAGTTTTGGGCTTGACAGTTTATAAAGACTTCACCTCAGCCCTCACACAGGTGTAAACGTTTATGAGCTGTGGGAAAAGTAGTGTGCGAGAAATATGCTGAGTAGGCAAAGTGAATTTCAAAACATTAGGCCTTGGTGAAATCTGCATCTGCTTCTGCTGGGACACCTCAAAAGGACATTCTTCTTGTCAAACGTTAACTTTCTGCCCTGAGAGTTGGTACTTGTAGCCGTAAGTTTTCTTTCCTCCTTTTTTAATCGTACAAAGAAGAATGCACATGCACTTTCTCCTCATACTCTGAAGTCACACATGTGGGGCTTTCGTTAATCGTATAAAGGATGTTCATCTTTGGAAAGAAACAGACTGACACAAAGCATACTGAAAAATAAACAGGCAAAAAAGCTCCACACAAACTTATCTGGTCTTGAGGTCACCCCAAAGCATGGGTGTTGAAGACGTTAAGAAATCAACTGCTGGTCAGTTGGAATCAGAACAGAATCTGCTGTACCTTAGGGAGCAGTAGTGCTCAGTTCTGCTCATGCTTTTGTCTCAGATAAAGAAAAAAAATAATCCTTATAACATGAAAGCATTTTAAACATGTAAGCAAGTCCTACTGAGCAAGATGGGTCTCAGATCCCTGAAATGATTCCCTGAACAGAAATGGATGTAAGTATGCACTTCTGTGGCCCACAGCTCCACTACGTGGCGGGGGGGAAAGGACAAGCCAAAGGAGACAGCTGGTTTTCACATGAAAGCTGCCAAATTGGGGGAACTATTTCAATAAGCCTTGCCTATTTCACCTTTTCTTCTATCATCCAGTGACTGCTCTTAACCTCACAAATTTTTTTCCACGGAAAAAAAAAAAGAAATCTTAAGTACTTTTTAAACAAGATTGAATTGGTGGTATGAGGAAGTCCCCAACGTTCATGCAACAAGGGGCAGCTCTCAGGGCCAACACAATTCTTCTCAAGGATGCCAGTAGCCAACAGGCTGTGTTTCTAGTATGATATATACAGTGAGTTGCAGAAATTGCAGGTGTTTAGAGAAACAAGGTTTAAAAAAGGACAGGTTCAGTATCTTCCTCTTAGTTCTGTCCCTCTTTAGACAGTAGAAATCAATAGATAATGCTTGGACAGCCACTTTTTGAGCAAAGGTAAAAATTAATCTGATATACTGAATCTTGAAAGAGTGCTTTAGTACCTTCACTGTGCGGCAAGACGAAGGCAGTTTCTTAAGCAACTCATGGGCATTCTTGGAAAATGAATATAAAATTATCCCTAGTTTCAAAACCATCAGAGAGACATGACACCTGACCTTAACCTAAGGTTATTGTTAACAACAATTTGGAACATTACAGGTTTTGCTTATTTACAGCACATCCCAACTACGAAATTATACACACGACCCCATCTAACTGTTGGACTTCTGGCTTTCACTCCAACAAGCTGGTTCTTAAGATTTTTGAAAAGAAGTCAACTCTTGCAAATAAAGCAGGTGGTCTTCTGAGGCTGATTCCTGTAATGGACACCCAAACATCCCCCTCTTTTCCACATCCAGGAAGCCCTGCCTTCCTTGCAAATACCCTTCCCTAACCTTACTGCTCTATGGACCTTGCACTAAACAATGGGAGTCCTTTGACTTCCAGGTATTAAAAAATAAATCTCATTACCAAATTGCTGAACAAGAAGATAAATGAGATATTCTTGAATCTACTAAAGCAGAGTCTGAAATCAACCACCTGCACAGAAGATCTACCAACATCCACCCTTGTTCCATCACCAACGTAGTGCGCACGTACCTCTCAGCATGACAGGTCTGTCACCAACAGAATACATTCAAAAACAGAGTTAGATCACACTTCTGATGACCGAAACATACTGAGATTTTCAAATGACTACAATGTATTACAAAAATAGGGTTATCACTTGTTTTACCTCCAGATTAAACATCTCCAGACCTAAAGGTTTTGAAAAAACTGTAACAATGCTGCTGTAAAACAGATATTCAAAACAAGTTTTTGACGTTCACTTTTGTGCTTAGTGAGGTCAGCAGGATTAGAGCTAATACAGTAACTACAAATGCACCTGCACACCACAACACAATGAAAAGATGAGAGAGAATGTGTGAGACCACTTAAGGAGATACCAGAGAAACATTTTGGTTTGCCAGCACATTTTTTGTGCCATCATTCTTCTTGACCCACCTCAGCCTCCTTCTTGGTATGCAGTAGCCACTGCAAGCGTATTAAAACTTTAACAAACCTATGAGAAATGAGAAATTCGGGATTTCTTTTCAAAGCCAATGTTGCGATCATTCAGCAAAGCGCCCTGCTGGGATTGCTTCACAGCAATACAACCACTTCGCTCTCGAGAGACTCAGGCTGTTTCCCCTCTCATTTTCTCAGTTTCTACTTGATGGATGTGCTGAGTCTGTTCATTTACAGGAGGAAACTCAGGAAAAGAGTTCTTGCTGATTAATTATAGCCTACTCGGAAACAGCACTTTACTAGTCAATTAGAAACAACTCTCTAAGGCAAATTGTATTTCCATGTGCCCACACCTGTTTCTCCAATAAATCATATCATTCTATATTTACACAATGGGCCATATTATAGCACAAATGAGCTGCCTAATGCATTTCAAACAACACTGTAAACTCATATAACATATTTATCAGAACTGAGTAGAATGAGAAGACAGAAACTGAACTAACTGTGCCCTTCTTCAGGCTTCAAATCGGTTCATTTGTTTGAGGACTTAAAAGATTCGGTCCTACGACACACTGCTCACCTGAGTACAACTCTCAATAAATATGAATAGCTCTGCACTTCCACTTTCTTCCTTGTAATGTAACAAGTAATTACATCAAAGTGGGGAAAAAAAGGGGAGAAAAAAAGTACAAGCTACACTTCCTTTTATTAACTTCTTTCAAATTGAAGCATACCATGTCTGCTTGTGTAGCCGTTTGGTTAGTCTCAAATTTCCATGGAAGAAATGAGGAACATGCGCACAATTACACATTACATTTTTTATATTTTCTAAAACTAAGAGATCTCTGTTTAGTTTGTAAACACTCCATAGCTCACTATCAACACATGGACAAAACAGATAAAAGCAGATGAGACTTTATGCCTGTGAAGTTTCCACCATGGAAGTACAAATACGGTTCACTGCAGACGTATGGTCTCTCCCTGAAATTAGTGGGACCAGTGTGCAGACTCAACAGGACTTTGGACAATGCCCTACAAACCCACTGCTATTGCTAGCTACGCTTCCTAGCAACAAATTTCTTGCTCCTTATGTTGCAAGGCCATATTTCTGGGAGACAGAGGTGAGCGATTCAAAGAAAAGCAGAATAATATTTATATTATTTTCCTTAGGAAATTTTCTTCCTAAACGTGACCCTGACATAACAAACTCAGGGCTTCCCATTTTCACAGAGCTAGCCAGGGGCTTGAATGGCTCCTGCCTATTGCTCCACTGGGCCAGTATGCTGAAGCACACTGCTGGAGTAGAAAAATACAGCTCTTTCACTTCCTCCTGCATATTTTTTTTTTCCACATCCTTTGCCTCTCCTTATCAGAGCATCCTGCACACAGCTTCACGATTTGAACTGATGACCCATACCATATATGCTTCATTGATGCTTTCACAGACCAGCTTCCACTGAGTTGGCTGAAGAGCCCCAAGGTGAAGCAAGGTTAGCGACGCTGCTTTGGGATCTACAAGACATGCATGGGAGCTGCAAGGAACAGCAGTGCAGCACCGCGGGGAAAGGCATCCCCTGAAGCTGCACGGGCAGGAGAGAGAGGCTCAGGGTAAAACAGCTCTGTTTTGCATCTTTAGTCTCCTCAGCAGCTCACCACAATGGAGCAGAAACTTTATATGATGCGGTACCACTGAAAATTTCATGGAAGGCAGCACTGATGATACGGTGCCGTGAGTGAAGAGCAGAAAATTATTCAAAAGATGTTAATACACCCATGCACCTTGGACATCACCTTCTGCCCCCATAAAACAAGTCCCATCATCAGAGGCTCTATGTGAGTTACAGCTAAGAGACCACAAGAGCATTTGCCTATGCCAGCACTGCAATCCAAATAATTTGGTGATAGCTTGGGTATAAAAAGGTGCTTTGTAAAACCTGGCTCCACTCTTTTACACACAAATCACTGGCAAATTCATACTTCTCTGGAACAAAGAACATCAGGAAACCTAATTCAGATTTCTAATTCCTGCATTATATGATAATTCTATTTTACCAAATTACTTTTGCCTTGCGATGTAGCTGCATTTATAATTATTTATTGCCCAGCTCAAGGTTAAGTGAAGGAACAGCCTCACTGAGATGCTGGTTAAGCTCTTATTTTTCACAATGTGCTACAAAAGATTAATTGCTTTCTATTTCTCCAATAGAGACAGAATTACAATTGCCATTTGATACAAACTATTAAAGCAGCAATCATTTTGAAGTAGCACGTTGCTGCTTAGAATTTAACACATCTCCCCTCTTTTGCTTATTCTATAAAGTGGTACTTGGCAACATTAAAAATTTAATTTGTGGAGGTTCCTTTGTAGGACCAGTAAAAATCCAGTCTTTTGCACTCCTGCAGACTCCGCACCTGATGAAAGGTAGCTCTCAACAAAGAGCAAACTGGAAATGCAGCATTGTTGAGCAGATGCTATTGAAGATGGTCTGTTTTACCAGCATGCTACTTGGAAGCCCTGAGGACAGTGCTGAAGCATATAATAAATAGTTTTGATAACAGAAGCTGACAAAAAGAGCAAGGATACATATATATAGCCTAAATATTTGTTTGCTCAGAAATGGATGGGGTTTTGGTTTGGGTTTTTTTTTTGTTTCCTTTTTTTTTTCTTTAAGTAATGCTGCAGGGCTAAGGTCTTCTTGAGAGAAATGATTAGTAACGTGCAAAAGACTGTTCTTATTTACAGGCAACATTCACTCACTTCTCATTATGGTTCTGGGTTTTCACTGTATAAGCAAACATAAGAAACACCAAGACTGAACGGGGTGAGAAATCCAAACACTTACAAAACCGTGAATTATTCCAAACAGTAATATTTAAGCGAGCACACGTGAGGATCCTACATGTATGATCCCAAAAGCTACTTACCATTTTCAGCATTCAGCGGGAACTCTGGGTGCCCAACATTTGCAGGTAATGAATGAATGAACAGCTGCCGCAGTAAAAGCTTTTCCTTACTTTGTCTTATTTCCCTAAGCTGTCTAAGGAACTTAGAGAAAGACAATAGCCCTGAATTGGATGGCCACTAAGGTGCTTACATTAATATCCCTTTAGCCCTGGGTGCAAGCTCTTTACTGCATCTCAGGGGTGAAAACCAAAATTCCTTCACCTTTATATATACAGTTCTTAGCACGCAGGGCTCTCAAGGCCAGCTGTAGCCCCTTGGCATGACTACGGTACAAGAATCATTATTGCACAGATTGGCCTGTCTTCCTTTCTTTGTTTTTACCCACTTGTATGATGGTATTCAAATGACTACTTCTTGCTAAGACATTAGGATCCTTAGCACTGCATTTGACAGAAAAGTTAAATTAAATTAAATACATAAAAATACAGAAGGAAAACCTGTGGTAAAGTACTTCTAATCTCCTTCCAGATATTCTGGGGTAAAAGCTTATGTAAATTCCCATTATTCAGATATGGTTGGCTTAAGGATTCAAACTTTTATATCATGGAAATCTCTGGGTTAAAAAGAGCATTTTGTAAAAATGAATTTCAATTCAACATACTGAGTAGTGGCTTATTTGTCTCTCCATCCTGAAAACAACATTCCTGATGAGAATATAGTCACCTCTTGCCACCAGCACGTAAAGAGAAGCAGAAACAGCAGCTCTGAATAGTAGTAACCAACTTCTACTTGTCAGTTCTGGAGTGAATTAATGTCAAATGACTCGCATTTACAGCTGGGTCTTTAGACTGGCAGCAAAGGCTGAGTAAAGAATCACCTCTTTCCCTTCCCAATCTACATCCTATCAGCCATGAGGGAACCCTCACCAGAGTCTGCAGCAAGAACACCTGCATTTATCCTTACCGTTCATAATGATAAATGCCAGCGATACCCACTGGAAGTGAAACCTCAGCAGGGACTATGTATCACTAGTAATAACAGAAATAATCAAGCTGTTGCTAGAACCAGACACTCAGACAGCAAATTCAATTTTTTTTTTTTTATTTTCTGTCCAATTCCAATGACAGCTACCAGCCATCACACATTACAATTAGCTCATACTGCAGGAATGCTATCTGCTCTGGTGCATAATGAGCGAGCTGCAACAGAGGGCAGGACCTGGGGAAGAGGTGAAGAACTATTTGGAGAGGTATCACATCTCCTTGCCCATGGCTAAGGAAAACAGCTCCTTTCTTTGAGAAGACTCAAGGGCTGCGCCTCCTTCACATACCCACACCATCAGCCTTATTTCATTTGCAAACAAACAAAAGAGAAATTAAGACAATTGCTCACTTACTATATAAATGTATACGTTCTATATATCTAACATTGGCGAGTCAAAATGAAAATGTCCTTGCAATTGCAGAGGGATGCTGTTCTTGCGGACGGTTTAGGCAAACAATAACTGACTGTAACAAAGGTTGAACAGGTCAGGGCTGGTCAGCAGAATACCACTTCAGTTACTGAGACGTGGTTCTTGAGTTCCTCTACCCTAACACTGTCATACTGTGTCCTTTCTTCTACGCAGCTCATACTCACACCCATTTCTTCTGCTGTGTCCCAATCTAAATGTGTGTCCTGTTCTATTGAGTTTTACAACTGCAAAGTGTGCTTCGATTCTTCAATCCTCAACCAATAGCAACAGTAAGGCAAAAGCTACCACCACCCCACCACCCCCGCAGTGCAGATCTCTGGTATACGTTCAGAGTATTTCTTCAATTACTAGCTTAGACCCAAAAGCCCTCCTGCACTTCTCCATCCTGTTGCAGGCTTTCATCCATGACAAAGTAACAGAAAACTGAGCCCCAAAGCCTATGGACCTGCTGTGAGCAGCATGCCCAGAGCAGAGCTGGAGATGGCCTCTGCCCCTCCAGAGAGCCCTTCTAGCATTTCTGTTGATGGTGGGGCTCCATTTGTATTAGCAACGGCAGGATGGTATTGGAAAAGAAAAAATAAGAAAAACTAAAAAAAAAGAAAAGATGAAATCTGTCTTTGCTCTCAAGGACTACAATATAAACCTCTCAGTTATTCAGTGCTGGAAATTTCCATTGCAAGAAGTGGGAGCACTGTGCATTGATCCAGCACAGAATTACCAATAGAGATGATGTATGACTCTTTTGGGCAAAGAAAAGACAGAAATACAAAGATTCTTTGTAGACATTGTTGAATACCTCAGAGTGTTCCCTACATCTTAGTGTGGCCTCTGCAATTTTTACAGAGGCTATTTGGAAGTCCTATCCAGTGCATAATGCTGCTAGAAATCTTTTCTCTCTCTCTGCTTGCTCCCGTACATTAACTGACATGAGATTAACACATACTAATTCTCTAAAAAGAAAGAAAAAAAAAAATAATCAAAAAATCTGTATTTGAGTGTGAAACTGGAAGAACACTGTCAGAAATGGCTTAGATTTTAATTAGTGCTACAGAAGTTGAACAAAACCTGAGAAGCCTTGAAAGAAACCCACAAATAAATGCCCGTCTTAAGACTTTTCTGGCTGTCGAGCTTACCGGTGTTCTTTTCCCTCAATATTTGCTCTCTCTTGGTGTGAATGCTGAATAATTAAACAAGTCATTTGAGGGAGAACAAAGCTTTTTGACAAAAGTGATTTTGCCTTTTAATTTTCTAGAATCAAGTACGCTGCAGGGAGTGTGATAGTATTAATTCTGCTATTCATTTAAATTACAGATATTCTATAAAGCTGAACAGTTGTTCAGTACTGGTGCAGCACTACTACTTAATGTCAGAGGGACAACACGATTTAGTCTTTCTAAGACTAGAACTTTAAAAACTTTTAAGCTATAGTCCTGGATCTCCCAGCAAGCTTCTGAAAAGTCTTGAATGCAATATTCAGTGACAGAATCCTCCTCCAGCAGTAGGGGAATGAAATCCAGGGTGCAAAACTCGAGGTAGAAAAATCCCTATGGGTATCTAATAGGAAACACTGAGGAGGAGGACGGGGCTAATCTTAATCACACATTGTATACGGTGATATACGTCGATTTTAATGGTGAAATACTACAATGCAAGACCTTAAACTTGCAAAAAAAGAACATAAAATATATAATCAGAACTAAGTGAGTTTCTTGCTTTATGCCTGGCTTTTTCATGCACTTAGTTCTCTGTTCCTTCACACTCTTAAAGAAAGCACTGTAATAAAGATGGGGAACGTCCCTGAACAGCAGAAATCCAAGGGAGCATTTCCCCTGCAGTGCACAACATGGGTTAAAACCCTCTTAGGTCAAGGCATCCACGTTTCTCCTACCATGGGAATGCCTAAAGTTGGAACCAGATCATAAAATCAAATTAAAAAAAAAAAAATCAAAACAAAACAAAAAAAAAAAAAAAACAAACCAAAACAAACACAAGGGCTCCTTTCTCCTCCAGATTTGATTTAAGAAAAGAAAAACAAACCCCAAAACCAAGCCCGAGGAGAAGCTCCCTAGGTTTGCTACAGGCACTTCCATGGCACATCTGTCAGAAGTCTCGCTGGCAGGAGGAGCGCTTAGCTCTGCCTTGCAGATGCTCTTGGTCTGAGACACTCAGTACCGTCAAAATGGAAGCACTTGTAGCTAAAGCTTTAAGTTTCTGGGCAACTTAAACGTAAAATACTTGGACAGAATCTAATAATATCAGTGTGGGTCTCCAAGATCACAATTTTGAACTTAGTCCTCCTACTGCAATTGCTGCAAACTCCTTCTTCATCTGGCCCTACCACTTCATAAATGCTTTTGAATTTCAAAGCCTTACATCAACGTTAATGAACACAGCACTACGCTTAAGTAACTAAAACAGTAGAGCTCTGTCCCTCCTGTTCCTGTCAAGCCGCTGTAAAAATGAGACACGCACTCCCCCTGCAACACCTTTCAGGGAAGAAACAGTATCTGCTGTAAAAAAAAAAAAAGCATTAAACACAGATGGACACCTTCAGTACAAATCTGTTTCAACAGTGCAGTAAGCAATTACTGTTGGAGAAATAGTTTCTTCAGATAATTAGATACTTAAAAATTGAAGTTGTTTATGTTTATATAAGAACAGAAATTATAGGTGGAATTATGCAAACAAATCTCTCATGGACCATGAGCTCCTGTCAGGTTGCTAATGAAGGCAGAAAGCTGCAATCTTTCTTTATAAAGTCCTCTAATGACCATGATAACAAACCAATTTTTTTCTAGTGCTGCACATTTCCCTTCCTGCTTTTTTTTTCCTCTCAGTATCAGTTTATAGTGACAAATGCTTTCAGAAGACAAAGAGGATGAAAGAGACTTGACGATAACACTCTTCAATTATGCTGACACCTAAATGATTAAATTAAGGAGAAATTCGGTATTTCATTGTCAATTTGACTCTGATTTCTACCTAAACAAATTTATGGGCTACGTTAAGGTACATTTTGTCTTCGCTTAAAATTTGTTTCAGGGATGCATTAAAGAGACAATTACCTCTTTTTCCTTACTGGAAGCTGTAAAGGCTAATAATACAGTACTCCATCAGAAATATTACCTTTCCTTCAAGACAAGCACTCCCTGTTTACAGAACATCCCTGAATACTTATTAAGAAAGGACTCTACATCCAGGCAGTGTTCAGATCTGTACTTTCCTCATGTAATGACTTCCTTGTGCCCATGGTGCTACTGTACACAACCAACTACTTTGCTAGTAGGAAAAAGCAGAGATTTCCTATGCGATCTGAGCCTTCCTGTGCTGTCTGGGCACTGAAACAAGTTATAATGACAACATTTGTTGATTCTCAAATGAGAAATCCTAAAACCATTACATTAATTGCAGGAATTAAAGACCATCCACTTATGCCAAATACCATCTTATTTGGAAATATTACAGCGTAAACTCCTGACTGGAAGGTTTTTCAACTGAATACTATGGGCCTAACTTTAATCTCCTCAAAAGACGATCTTCATTGCTGATGCAAAACACATGCCCCAGATTTTTACCTTACAACTGTGTGGTCAACCAAGCCAACTGCCTTTCAGAACTATGGCCCAAGCAAGAATCTAAATATTATTTTATCCATAAAACTTCTGTTGTGCTATGAAGTTCTCTGGAAGACATACCACAATGAACCAAAGTAGGAGAAAAACATGTAATTTGTTGCAACTTGTTAATTTGTGAATGGCAATAAGACCAGTTGCATGTCCCAAAGTAATACTCATGTACTTATCCAGCTCATGTTTATGAAGCACTTTAGAGATGAAAAATCCTCAAAGTGCACAGCACTTGCTATAACGAAAGAAAATAGAGATGCAGATATAAAATAACACATTGCTGATTTCTTCTATCATGATAAAATAGAAATCATTACTGATTTATCATCAATATATCTCTATTTTCCTATTCAAACACAACAACCAGGATTGAAAGCTTTCAAAACAATCAACATAGAGATAACTACTGAAGAATGAAATACTGATGATGCTAAACGTGTAATTTATAGATTGCTGCTAGAGAGGAGTACAGAAATAACATTTTCTTCTGTGTGGTTACAAAACTGGACATTTCACAGTATCTTAAGTATCATCTGTTATAGCGTGCAGAAATAACTAATAGCAACATAACCAAATAGTTTGAAAAATGAGCATACTGGTTTTGAGAACAGCTGCCTGAACATGTCCTAAGAATCCACCTATGATGTCCTGCGTGTGCCACGGTGTGACAGACACCAGCTTGGACCCTGGCCCCACTCAACGGCAACACTTCGAAAAACTTTGCAATGCGCAGGACTGGACACAAGAATGGTGCGAAGCAGCATGATGTAGAAGAGCAACGATAGAATGTATCTGAGCGAAATACAAGTATTTCTGTTTACAGACCATGCTACCATGCTGTCAGATACCACATTTTGGCTTAAACAGAAACGAATGTAATTCAGATGGCAGAGATTTTTATAAAATCTTCATGGACAACTCTTTGTACCAGGCTTCTCCTAGAAATGGGTCACATGTTCTCATACAAGCCAGCACTTAAGGAAAAAAAATAAAAATAAAAAAGGTAAATAAGCACACAAAAAAAGTTCTCATCCTTCTCTCCAAATGATTTATTGCTACCAGAGCTCTAATCTAATTTTAGGTGAGCTCATCTTTTTTTCTGCCCTGGAGCCATCTTAACTTAATATTGCTCTCCTTCCAGAGCCACAAGAGAATACAGGCTCCCTCAGCCACCACAGATGCTGTGCTGACATTTTACTTTAGCCGTTTGCTGTAAAAGTCATCAATATCACTCTGCTCCTGAAGAGACCTTTCCTAAGAAAAATGAAAACAAATTGCTGGCATTAGATCAAACTTTGACCTCTGCAGCCCAAAGTGGGGAAAGTAAGATCCGAACTCCTTGCTGCTGGCTTTGAATGCTTCCAAAAGCTCCTCCAAGCAGGCAAACTTTTTTATTTTAATAAAACATTTTCTGAGCTGCCACACTGAGGCTACCTCCCTGTTCACGCTTGCCGTATGAGCCGGTGGGCAGGTAGAGGCAGACAGCGTGAGCTCCCACGAGCCTGCCCTCACTGTAGCCGTCCTCTCTCCGAAGCAGCAGCAAGTGTTGCGAGGTCTTCGGGGAAACCACTCCAGAAATCATCTTTTTGTCTGCCTCCTTCCCATCGCTATTCTCCTTCCTGTCTTCATTTTCCTGCCCCTAGTTATCCCCGGCTCCTGCACAACCTGCCCACACTCTGATCTGAAGTGAAGTCTGCACGGGAAGGGAAACTGCTCTGAAACGCTCACTTGTTGATTGCTACTTTCCAGTCATGTACAGGTTTCTAGGAAGATTTAGAAGTTTGTGTAGTGGTTTTGGTGGGTTTTTTTTGTTTGTTTGTTTGTTTAAACCTGGTTTCTAAAGGAGAAATGAGCGTGATTACCAGTTTTCCCTCAGATAACCCTCAGAGTAACTTTTTGAGCTCATAATCTCATTTCTATCACATTTGTCACAGAGATGGAAGATGCAAAGACATAACATTTCTAAAGTTTCATAAAAATCAGTGGCTTAAAAGAGGAGAGGCTCGCCTCAGCTCACCTGCCCGAGCATCAAAAGGCTGCATTACAAGCTAGTAGTTAATTGCTCTGTTTAGGTGCCACAGGTCAATCTGCTGTGGTGCCATAACACTGTCTCCTGCCCAGCGAGCAGCTACTCAGCATCGAAGAGGAACCACGAGAGATGAGGATTTTGCAGGTAGGCTGAGGCCACAGGGCACACGAGGAGCGAAATGTATGTGTGTGTGTGCAGACTCATGGGAAGAAAAGCAGATGCAGCAACACTGGGCATGTAACCATCTGAAACCATCACTGAATCATTTGGTTTTGGGGTGTCTTGGTGCTTAGAGTGAACTTCCTGCAATAAATCTGGAGCATAAATAATATACTTGCCTATACTTTATTTTCTCTTTTATTTTAGTACAAATGCTGCAACATTTTGCAAAGCTAGTTATTTTCCAAAAGTCAAGGGATGCAGTGGAACATAAATTTGAATGATCCTTACACCGTATGTCCAGGAGAAGATCTGTAGGAAACTGCAAGCTGCTTCCTGGCATGCCTTATCACCCACTCGGACGGCAACTATGGGAAAGGATGTATCTGAGCCCAAAGGGATGAACCAGCTTGAGGAATCTGTTCTCAGCCAAGTCTCAAGATCTGAGACTAGCTAAACGCTTGAAATCATTGCCACAGCAGGGAGCCTAAACCATAGTCACAATGTTTTCGTTTTTAAACAAGAGATAAGAATAATGTTTCCAACTGAGCAGGCAGCCGAAAGAGCAAATTGCAGCAGTGAAAGACTGACATGCTAGAGATTTCACATAAACTCTTTGACTCATGTTTTCCAAACATGTAAGGAAAACAATGCAGTAAACACAGAAATAAAATTAGCATTTGCATCTCTGCATTGTCTGTACTCAAATGTAACAGCTTCTGTGCTACAATATATTTTTAAAACTAGGTTTTCCTCAAGATCAAATAGCTGGATATTCTCCAGAACATCACTCAAGTGCTTCAGGCCATCTCTTGTGCACTTCATTTACCATAATCTCCACTATGCTATAGATGCAGCATTAAACTGATAAATACATTTTTATGACAACAGAGCAGACCCAGATAATGTCATCTAAGTTGATTTGCACTTAGGTTCAAAGACCCACTACACAGAGATAATAAATACGGTACCAGACTGCCAGGCAGAAGTCAGAAGACCTTTGTGCAGTGTTCTCCCCCCTTTCTCTCTCAGGAATGTATAAATACAAGTTTATGAAAGCAGACACAGTCAGCCACCGCAACACTGACCAAAACACTCATTTTATTAGAATGTAGAACAGCTTTAAAAAAAAAAAAAAGTAATCAATTGCTTAGTTATAGCTGTGTTTGCCGTGTCTTTGTTTCCCTGAGCACCTGAGAGAGTGTGAACAAAATTGCCAGCAGTCGCATTACAGGGACAGGTTGACAGGCTGGACGACCCCATAAGTCTTGTTCATGTCTCATGTCTGGGCTCTTGACTTGCATCTTAAAACACTTTTGTATCAATGCCCCTGCAGGGAACCTGCTTTGCCGTTCAGAAGGGTTTCTGCCAAACCCAGACAGAAAGATGAATGCTTTGTGCTACCTGCCACGTCGGTAATTGCAAACTCTACTGGGAAACAACACCCCCACACACCTTGGAGTGACACCCTACGAGGGAAGGTGTGCACTAAAAATATACGCAATCAACAACTTTAAAAAAAAAACAACAACAATCTCCAAAACCAGAAGAACTGTTTATTCCCTTGAAATGCGAGGATGCTTTCATGAGCCCAAACCCTGCCCTTCCCCCAACACGCACCAGCCCAACGCTGCCTGTGTCCCTCTTACTCTGGTGTCATCAGGAGTGGCATGACACAGCAGGAAAAGAGACCGGTTCACTGTGAGACCTGCTACTCACTCTCTTACAGTGTAACGGCCCCCCTTCCAGCCGCACGTCGCTGCAGGAAGCTGGTCCTGACGGGCACCAACCACACGGACCACCTCGCTGCTCCTCGGGCTCAGGGAGAGCAGAAGGTGGTGGAGCACGACTGGCCCCTTCTGCATCATTGCAAACCTGTCCACCGGGTAGAGTCTTACAAACCATTTAGGGAGTTTGCATGATGAAGGACAAACCGCAACACTTGGCTCAAACATGTGGCTTTAACGTGCAATGCGACTGTTCACACCAGTTCCCTCCTGCCTCTCTCTGTGACCCATCAGATGGAGCATGGATACTAAGGACATGGCACTGTGTGCAGGACAGCAGTGGTGGAGAACACAAGCTCCTCTCTTCCTTTGCTCGGTATCCCTGGAAGCGTTCAAGGCCAGGTTGCATCGGGCTTTGAGCAACTTGGTCTGGTAGAAGGTGTCGCTGCCCATGTCAGGGGTTTGCAACTAGATGATCTTTAAGGTCCCTTCCAACCCAAACCGTTCTGTGATTCTATGATCCCCAAGCAAAGGCTGTCTCATTTTGTAATTTTCCCTGTATTTTCAAACAGAACAACGACCAGCTTTCTCCTCCTCCTCTCAAATTCAAAATTAAAACACAACCAATAGGTTTCACCAGCAAAGTCACTGCGAGCAGCTAAAGAAATGAGTAACAGATGCAAATACCTGCTTGCTGTGCAGCCTGTGGGATCTGTTGACTCCGCTGTGCATTGTACTGAACTGAGGCAATGGGTCTGTACTGCTGAGTTGTTGAGGTAGGGTACTGACCAGATGGGTAATAATACACTGGCATCTGCAAAGAAAAAGAACTTCAACTAACTACAGACTCTAAAGCTCAAAGATTCACGTAATAAGACAAAACTGGAAGGGGAGCAAGAGTTCATGTCAGGCATATTAGTGATAACAGTAGTCAAGAGGAGAGGTTTGCATTGTGTCTCTTCAAGAACTGCTGCTTGCTTTCAGCTTTGTTAGGAAAAGTGCTGTCAGTGCCCAAATTTCTTCTCAGATACTTTAAGAAATAGAAGAAAAAGAATTCGAATTGAAAGACACAGAAACATACAGGATGCATAAAAAGCTACATGTATATACCACAGAAGTCACAGTAAAATATCAAATGCTGCAGGAAGGTGGATGCAAACACCAGCTTCCATATCAACATACTACATATAGACAGCATATTGAACCATTAAGTGAACTCTGGAAAAAAATGGTCAATTTGAAGCAAAGAATGGCCTGGAGTAAAAAATACATAGAAGTGAGATAGAGGGAAAGATGGAGCGTGTGTGCCCTTAACACTTGTAAGAAACAATTATTAAATTCATGCTTTTGTTTAACAGCTACATCCTTACATGACCGTTTCCCTGTAAAGCCTCTCTCACACTTGGTGTGAATACAATTAGAGCTCAAAAAACAATCATGGCTGTTTTCTTGCAGGAGCTGAGGGTAAGCGTTAAGCCAGCAAGTTCTGCCAGGTGGGCTTCTTTTTTTCTATTATTATCGTCATTACAGAGCAACATGTACTACATCACCTTAACAAGTAGGTGAACATGGAAGTTTACAGGTGACTGGAGCTAAAGGCTTTTTCCTATACAACCTACACCACCATTACTGAGACATTTGAGCTAAACAGTTTTCAACTGACCCTTGGAAAGTTCAACGCACTCAAAATTTTTCATTTTCAGCTGCAGTGGATTCTGTGGGTATGTGACAGTTCAGCAGCATGTGGTATCAACAAACTGCAGAGGGCAAAGGCTTGGGAGAACGTTGCTCCTCTTGTGACTTCTGCCACATCTATCAGCATTTCTTTATAAATCGTACAATTAATTTTTTTCTCTGTGTGTCGCATTTACCCTACTCATACATATGCACAGAGTCATACTAAATGCTTTTGAGTTTTTTTTTTCATACAAAAATGAGAACTATTTTGCCACTGTTATTTGCATGGAGAATATGTTCCTGGATCAGCTCATTCAACTTGATTACCCATAAAGTAAAGTATTAGCAGAGTAAAGGTACCTGCATCCTTTTGTATACTGGTAGGACGTCATAAGAGAGATCAGAAATTTTCCTAGAGATGATGTCAAATGAGAAAGAACAGGCATAGATACAAAAGACTAGGCAACAAGAAGGTATGGATGGCTAATTTAGCAAGCAGAAGACTACTGAATGAGTAAATGTGGTGGGAAAAGTATCAGGATCAACAAAACTGGGCTCGGCAATATGGATGAAGTGAAACCCCCAAACCAACTGACAGTCAATACTACCTGCCAATCAAGAGATTGAATAACCATTCGTTCTTTAAGGTGTATTCATTTCTTTTGAATCAATGGAAATCACATAGCTTTTTTCTTCTTCTTCTTCTTCTTCTCCCCCCACCCAGATAATATCAGCCAGATTCAAGCACATGCCAGAAAGACAAGATACGTTTCAACTGGAAAAAGTTGTAAGCTACCCTCCCTCCAGACAATACCAAGTGACACCTAATGGTTACAGCCTGCCTTCCAGTCATTTGTTTTGTTAAAGACTAAAGTAATAAAAGCAAAATACCTTTGTAAAATGGACAAAATCATGATGAATTTGTTTCTCTGCAAAGAAAAGCCACAAAGTATAGGAAAGTTGACCCAGATATTTTGGGTGCAAAAAATCACTCTTTAAACATCATAGCAGCGTAAAGAAGGGATCAGGCAATTTAGTGTGTTAAACTCATCTTGTGGAAACCTCTACAACAGGAAACTTGAAAGAAGCTGTAAGACTCAGCCTAAATAAAGTCAATGCAAATAGCTGATCCTGCCTTGGAGGAGGGGAACAGAGTAAACATCCTCTCAAATATTCTTTAATTTCTATTATTATATTCTAAAAATTAAAGAATATTAAACCCCTGTAGAAATACTCTCACTTCACCTGGCTTCTGCTTAATCTCAGTTGAAGGATTTGAAGTTATTTGATTTACCCTCAACTTCCTCATTTTCCTTGTGCAGACAAGCCCCTAGATATTCAAAAATACATGAGCATATGAGAACAATGTGAATTATCTCTTGTGGAAAGATTCTGTAGGTATTAACTTTAAAACATAGCCTAAAGAGTACAGGTTTTGAAGTGAACACACTTAGCACAAAAACATATAGACACACTGAAGTGTTCAGAGTTATCTGGAAACTGATATTTATTTTTACCACACAGATAACATCTCAGAGTTAGTCAAAGGGTTTTCTCCTTTTCTCAATTCATTAGAATACATTTGTTATATACCTGTTCAGAAGCTTATCAGAGTGCAATCTATCAGTCTGAAAAATGTTAGTAGTAGGAGCATTGGGCTAAAAAAAAAAATCATTTCATTTAGAAAGATTAATGGATCAATTTGCTAGTAATCACGCACACATGACTTGCAAAGAGGAGGTTTGGTTTTGGGTTTTTTTTTGATGTTTGTTTTTTTTTTTTTTTTAAGATATCAGACATTAAAAGAAGGGCTTGGTGGAAAATATAGACATGGATAAAATAGGTCTTTCGTGGTTGAGGGGTTTGGAAGGATCCATTTTCATTTATCTTGAGTACATCTCTGCATTAGTAGTTGAAACACATTATTTGTCCTTTCTGATATTACTTCAGTGAACAGCGGAATTAGAGGGATCAGAGATAACAAGTATCACTTACATCATCTACTCTGACCCTCTTGAATTTTTTAGTTTTTCATTACGTCAGTGTTACTAACACCTCTGCTTATGTGCTCTTCAACAGAAAAGATTACATTTCTGTATCAGCCTACTGACATGCTGGATTATACTTGAATTGCTTTCCCATGTGAATGCACAATCTAACCTTGGACCTTTTGCTTGCGTAATGTATTTCGTTTACAGAACCAGAAGGTTTCCACTACACTGACAACCATGCCAATATGGTTATCCTAAAAATAAATATATAAATATTTTAAAAATATGCCCTTCTAAAACCATAACCTAAATAAACATTGTCTTCTTTAGAAGTCTAAAAGCATAGCTCCTTGATCTTAATCCTTGACACTGTGAAAAATCCCCCCCTCCCTTTACTAATTTCCATGGAAATAGTTGACAAATGATCCTTAACCCCTTGGATATTATTATTCTGAAGGTGGATACCCTCCTTGTTTGTAGGCTGACCATTCCAACGCATGTCTATTTTTTCTTTCACATACATCATTTTCTTTATTTAACTTAAACTGTAACAGGACTAGGCACATCACCTCAGAGACACTCATGGACTGGCAACAGGGATTACTTTTTCCTCCTTCTAATGTGTTTTTTCTCTAGATGATGGACAGAGACTCAATACAGCATTGGCTTTCTGCTTTGTTCTGTCTGTGTACATTTTGAAACCCATTGCCCGAGCGGGTCTCCCTTGGACTGCTCTCTAGCAGCACCCCTTAAATTCACAGCTATGTTGTTTATTTCCTCATGGTAGGGATAAGATTCTATACGCCCTTCAGGTTGATTTTACTTTTCTAACCTATCTCCTTACTGACTTACAGCTTGATCTACCATCAGGCAAGTATTCCACCTTCTCTTAACATCACTGAAAAACAGTTAAGTTTACCTTCATCCAGATGATTAGTGATGCTGACACTATTACTAATGGCAGATACAGTTGTATAAATGGGAACGAAGACAACAGAAACCACGTTGATGTATGGATCCATGGAGATACTGTTACTTTCCAGTGTCTAACTGACTGGGATCAGTCATCCTTCAAAGGTTTTCCTCTCTCCTCTACCCCCCGTCCTCCATAATAATTATAACAACAGTAACAAGAAATAATGGCCTGTGTAAAACGACAGGCACGTCCTCCAATATCACCTGAGATCATCAAGGAAAGACCCACTCACTTGCAGTCACTCCCCAGCCTTTTTCATAACAAGTTTCCTAGAGGAGACATGCTATGAATAAAGATTTTGCGTCTTAGGGTAGCTATGGACTCTCTAGGACGGGGCTTCTACAAAGAGACAGCTAAAATCAATGACAACACAAAATTAAATCAGGTGAAAAATCCCTCAACATTTGTATTACTTCTCCCCAACTCTCCAAGAATTCATGCTGTCTTTATTTTTGGACATCATTTTGCCAGTACAGCTTCCATAAATAATAAGTCAAAGGTGAAAATAACTTTAAAGGGAGTGTATGCTTTCCCATGGGCACAGTACTTGCAGTTTTCCCAGTTCTTCGTTTGCAAAGGCAGAGCAATGACAAGCACCAAGGAGAGAGTGCTGCAAAACCCAAATGTGGACCCTTGTTGTGAAGTGCCCAGGCCCATAAGTGCTATAGAAGAACCACCGGAAAGAGAAGAAAATTGAAAATAGAAGAAAATGGAGAAAGTAAAGATGTATGTTTGCTGTTTGTGATACAGAAAGCAAACAGAAATTTGCTGCTAAAAGTCCCTTTCAGCAAACTCAGAGTAATGGTTGGGCTACAGTTTTGCTTTGGTTTTTGGTTTGTGTGGTTTTGGGCTTTTTTTCCAATTGTCTGAACAAAGACAGGTCATTATTTTCAGGTTATTAAATCATGACTGTTGTCAAGCTGGGGAACAGCTGTGATGAAAAAAAAGCGGTAAAAGAAATGCAAGGGGTCCTCTCATCACTTCTTAGGCATGTCATTTCCAACTCAGTCTGATTCTGCTTGGATACAGACTGGAAGAGAGAATCTTGGAGAGCAGTTGTAGAGCCACGTCTAATTGAACTTTAATACAAAAGCTTATAATTTAAAAGCAGTACCTTTGGGTTTGTAGGCTTGGAGAGCATTTCTTTCTCCTCCTTCCCCAAAGGAAAGGATCATACTTACAGGACCTCCACCCAAGTTCTCCTTGCTCTGATATTTTCCGACAGCATAAAGGGCCCCACAGCCAACCCACTAGAACCTTATCAGCGATGCATTTACAAGAAGTAATTCGCCGTTAAAGTCAAGCCTCTTTTTTTCCCCGGTATACATTAAATAGCAACATTTAAGATACAAAAGTGCTTTTACACTGATTGCATTGATTAATGCATCACATAATGTTTTGCACGCATTACTATTTTTATTGTCCTTTATTGCCCCTTGTTTTTTTTATTTAAAGCCTGCCTCAGACCACCTGCTTTGGCATCTGAGAGCGGCCCCACTATTACATGTAAGCCCAAAACAGTAACAGGCAATTCAGATTGCCAACAGCCACTGCTGTTTTCCCATGGGCAGGACAGGGATTTGGGGTCTAGCTGCCCTACGCAGACAGCTGAGCTGTTAGGGCAGAGGAACTACTAGCAAAGCCCCAAGGCTTTGCTCATCTTTTTGTAAGAGGGATCCCCTATTTGCCGTGTTACATGTGCTACAAGTAGTATCCAAACCACCGTGCCACATTCTAGGGCTGAAGAGAATTAATCAGAACTTGAAATGTCCATCACAAGTTCCCTTCTGCGCATGTGGATGCAGAGAGCTACTGCCCCCTCTCCCTCCCAGCAGATCAAGGCCACTGTGCTTTCACAGCACAGGGAGACGGGAAGCAGGGACTGACTCCCTCCTCGCACCCTCTTCCACACAGGTATCTGACAAGGATTTTTTGGGATAGCAACAAGCTGGAGATGAACGGTGCGTGTGGTGCAGTGGATGCAGAAGAAGCTGAGAGTGCTGAATTTCTCACTTTTCTACACCCCCCCAGAGGACAAACCATTTCCCAGTGAAATAACTGAAGTTACTCCAACCCCAAAAGATATTTTTCTGCCCGCTGTAACTTTCCACTTTGTTAAAATTTAGGAGGAAAGCACTCGTACGTACCATATTTGGGGTAGGGACAGAGACACAGTGGCCATCAGACTCACCAGTAGGATACTGGTCATACAGCAGCCTATGTATGAAAAGACACCTGCTCATCTCTTGTCTTCTGAAGAAGTTCATCTTCCTCTCCAGTAGCACCAGAGCAAGTATTAATGAGGGAAAACACCTTCACGAAGTAACACTACGCAAAAACCCTTCACCCTGCTGCACACGCAAGGGTGACATCCAACACTCCCACCCCAGGTGATGAAGGCTCAGCCACACGCAGGCAGGAGGCTGCAGGCAAACCCGCAGCAGCAACCTCTGCAACATCAACCGAGGGTGAGGCGGGGGTCTAGCAGAGACCCCAGGGCGGGCTGCAAACCTGGTCTTACCCGGGGGGGGGAGAGGAGGTGGCGCGAGGCCCCCCGCCACGGCAGGCAGCACGATGCTGCAGCCCCCGCAGCAAACCTCGGCCGGCAGGGATGGGAAACGCATCGCTTCGCCTGGTGCCGTGACAGCTTGTAAAATGGAGGTGCTCACATTTATCTGGTTCACTAGAAGTGTCGTAAGGTTTGATTAAATGATGCTTGAAAACACTGAGGGCACCAGGGGGGCTTGTACATGAGGAGAGAAGCCTGAACAGCCTCTACTTACTTAGGAGACACAGTCTAGATGGGGAGATGGACTCATCAGGGGATTCTGCTCTTCAGGTCATTTTTTCCTCCGCCAAAATTTTTTTTTTTTTTTTTAATGCTACATTTGGCAAACAGCAAATTTTTTTTCTAGCCATATTTTCAATTAAAAGAAATTAAATGACATTATATTGAACTTCAGCTCCTTAAAAATTATTTTTTTGCAAGCCTTCTCTTCTCTCAGAAAAAATGGCTGCACAGTTTCTAACTACAGAAATTACGGATGTCACAGTCCTCTACGAGATGTGAGCATCCAGTAGTCTTCAGATTTCTTTTATTGTTAATTAGTGATCTAATTAACCAGATCTCTAGCCCACTTAAAACATTGTAACGGTATAAATTCTTCATTACTGTGGGAATACAGAATCCCATTGACAAACGCAATTGGAGGTTTTCAGTAAGAAGTGACAAACAAAAAAAAACAGTCAGTTTTACACTACTTTTACATTAAAAGAAATGGTGAAATTTTTTTAAATTTATTTTTTATATACTTTCTTCCAAAGAATAAAATGAAAACAGGAGAACTACTATTAATACCATTTAAAAGGAGAGTTTAAATGAAGTTATCTATAATTTGGATAAAGAAATTTTGCTTTTTAAAGTGTGTGCCCTGAAAATGGTCCAGAAAGTCATCTGTGCATTTTACTTCTTGACAGTAATCACTTTCAATATTCTGTAAAGGTACCCAGGAGACAAGTAGAGATGTTTGGTAGTGAACAGTAAAACATAATCAGTCTTCAGGAAGACAGTTAAAATTACTGATCTGTGACATCTCACATGTTCAAGTCAATTAAGTATGATTAACGACTACCTGGGCTGATGTGCATGTTGCTCTTTTGGTATACATACAGGGAAAAAGGACTATGGATGTTTACTCACCCTCCTCCTTCATATTCACATGCAGATGTGTCCCAGAGTACGAACATATGTTTGGAAAATGGTTTGAGGATAGGGAAGGAATTGCTGAAACCCAGGAAACAATAGAGGCTTTGCAAGTTTCCTGCTGCCTAATAATCTGCTAAGCTTTTACCGGGGGGGGGAAGAATAATCATCTAGAACCTGGATAATTTTTTAATATTCTCTTTCTGCTGTTATAACGAGCACCATGCCAAGCTGGCAGCGAAGGTTTTGCCTACCTGAGCAGGTGGCGGTGGTTGTTGCACGAAGCCCTGGGGCGGCGGTGGTGGCTGCAGCACTTGCTGGGATACTGGTGGACCTGAACCTGTAAAGCCTCCCGGGGGAAGCTGCTGACTTGGGGAAGCCATAATGTAACCCGTCTGCTGGGCAGGCTGCTGCAAGATAGGCGACGGGTAGACAGGACCAGAAGGCGATTCGGGGTTGTCTCCTGATGATTGACGACTTAAGCTCATCTGGTTAAACTGTGTTGTCATGTCATCTCGCTGCAGGGCAAAAGGCAGTAGAAAATGATGTAGACGCGACGTCTGCAGTAGACACGTGAATTAGCAAAACCAAATAGGTTCAAACAGCGCACAGAGGGGGAAAGGAATCACTCAGCTCAAATACATGCCAAACCTTGCATGGGTATCTACAAAAATGGAGGCAATTAAAATGAAAATCCCCATAAATGCTTTGACAAAGACTTCCAGGCTGCAAGGTGAATGGCATCGCTTGGCATAAAAGCCAATTATTTTGGCTTTGTACCCTGCCCCTCACTTTTATTCCAAAATGACAAGTGAACTTTACAGTGTTCAAAAGAAGACATTTTAAATACAAAGGGCATGAAAATAATGTTATGAATACCTCTTCCCCCAAACACAGAATTCCTCAGCCAAACACATGCTGGTAGTTTCACCTGTGTCTCAAAATGATCCCAAGAAGAATCCAGTAGGATTCAGGTGCAGACCTTCTCCTTTTTGGACTGTTTTGAAAATCCAAGGTTGTAAATATAGAGAAGGCAAAAGAAGCTAAGTCTTCAGTTGCTATTTCAAGATTTTTTATTCAGTGTTGGAAAGAAACAAGTACTTTATTCGACGGGAGCGGGGGGAAATAAATCTATGGTAAGATGAATGTACCAAATAAAGTCAATGGACCTAAGTCTGGTAATTACATGCTGGTAATGATACAAGGATTCGAGACAGTATCTGTTCAGCCTTGCAAAAAGATCCATACTAATCAATGCTCTCAAGTTTATTCTGTGAAGGTCGAAGATTTACAAATTTGGTTCTATGCATCTTCATTTGTGTCCATACCATAAGACTTTTAAATACTCAACATTAAAATGTACTCTATATGGCAATAACTCCAGCGTAAAACTCCATCATCGACTAATATGCAGATTATGATCCTTTCCTTATATCCCCTCACAGATAGGGAATAAGCACTATAAAAGTGCTTTTTACTTAGAACACCTATGCTATTTTTTTAAAGGAGCCTCTTCGATTTTGTTCACATCCCTGTGGTGTTCACTCTCCTAAACCATCCTGCACAATGTATTTATTGGCAGCAAACTTCAAAATAGAGAAAAAAACCCAAAATAGTTTGTTTGTGGAAAGCACTGCCAGAGACTGCACAGAGGCTCACCCTCCCACTCAGAGAGTAGATACCACGGGCCAACATTTTAAACACTCTTGGCAGATCTTCGGGTAGTGCAAGAAAGTAATGCTATTAACTTTACCATCATCCTACATCCATATTCAGGCACATAAGCTGTCTGTCTGAAGTTGTTTCTTTAGAAAGCTAGGATATTTGTTACCTGGATGGCAAATGACTGCAAACAGATTCTACAAGAAACTTCGATCAGCCTGGAATGTCTCTGGACTCGCACAATAGAGACCAAGAGCTTCAAAACCCTCTAGTTTATACACTGTGTGTATAATGTAATGTACTTTGAAGACATTAATTCGGGTGAAGTTTAACTATTAAATTAGTCACAAAAATATCAGCTTTCCTATGACTATCACTAGAATAACCTAAGATGCCTGCAAGACACTTTTCAAGAGAATTAGCACTGATATGCAACTTCTGTTCAGCACAGAACGTTTTTTATTGTCCTTTAAATGGTACCGCTCATCTACCAGGCATTAATAACACTATCTTAGCTGCAAGGATGCGTTCAGCTTTGTTTCCTTACTGTAACTACATGACATCTCTGCCTTGGGAAAAAAAAAAAAAAACAGTCATAAACAAGATTACCAAAGCAAGAGAGAAAAATAACAGAAAAAAAAAACATCTTGTAGTGCCTCTTAAAACGTCAGCTTCGTTTTACAACAGTATAATCTTAGCCCTGTAAGCACCAAGCCGGATCCAGACTCCAGAAGAGCACTCTATTTATTTTTATTATACACGTCCATTGGTACTTTGTCATGATGCATAGCGTACCACACCTTTTGCAGCTGGTTCACTGCTATTCTGTTTTCCAAGTGCTCTGGTATCATCAGGGAATAAATCCAGGCAGTGGATTTAGTATACTGATAAAATAGTATAAAATAAAAAAATAATTATTTCTAGAGGTCTCTTCTCCAGTCTTTGTGGACATGAAAGGGGGGATTAACCCAAATCTGAAATGCCCAATTTGGCCATTTAAGCTCCCTTGACATAAAGTGGGGAGACACAAGCTCCTATCACAACAAAACATTTTTCTGGAGGCTCTGCTAGCCAGCTACAGCCCTGCTCCTAACGTCATCCTCCAGGTTAGATAACCAGAATGAGTGGGAATGCTCTTACAAAATGATTGTCAATACCAAAAGTGTTAAGGCAAAGGGGGATTTAGATGGGGCTCTCCCATGGGACGCCACTCGCAGTGCTCCCCAGAGGCTCTCAGGCATACTCATGCTCACACACCCAACATGAAGGAAAGAAAAAAAAAAAAAAAAAAATCTTTAGTACCACAGAAAACTGCTGCGTTGGAGAGACTGGCAGGAGATGCTGGGGAGGATAAGAAACTGCTGGATATTGGACTGACTGAGAAGATGGCTGCATTGCCTGAACAGGCTGCAAAGTAAACACAGGGAAAGACAATAAATACAAGCTACTTAGAGATAAATAACAACAACAACAACCACCTCTATTACTGAGAACAAAGATCACAAACACAGCTCTGAAAATGCAGGTGACTCATTGCCAGCCCAAATACAAGAGGTCAGGTATGGTGACTTTAGTCTTCGTCTTAGCCTTTTACCGAACAATTCTTTATTACAGATTTTTCTGCCTATTTTCATATATTTGATGGCTGTTAGATTAAATAAAGCCACAGCTACAACTTGTTATTACTGATGTGAGGAAAAGCCAAGTTATGATTCTACATTTAATTTACAGAGATAAAATGGAAGAGCGGCACAGTGTAAGTGTATATTTGAATTTTGCTGATAATGACTGACTTAACTCCGAGTGTGTCATAGGCAAAGGAATAATGATTTTAAAGCTCCTTTGGCAGAACACAATAGCTAAAAAAATAATTGACAAAGAACAGGCTGCAAATTAACAACAGAGACAGGCCTGTCAGCTTGGAGCAGATGTTTATCTAAGTGAAAGAACAATTTTCTACAGCACTATTACCTTGCAATAGCTTTACTATTCCTTTCGTTTAAATCTCTCATTTAACTTGAGTCTTACACAGGTTTGGTGCTACCTCTGTCTTCTAAGACCGAATCGAGAAATAAGAGCCACAAACACATAAATCCAAGTAAAATCAATGGAACTTCACTGAATTTAAACACTGCATTTCTGAGTAACCTGGGGTGAAACCATGCCAAATTATAAAGCCACGCAAGAACCACAGTAGATCTTGGCTGCTCTGCGAGTAAGCAGGATGTAGCATTCTTGCTTGAGTAGTTTCCTCCGCCTGCTCTGCTCCAGGAGAGCAGGCACACAACCCACAAAATTAAGGCTAAACCAGACCCAAACCCTGCTGCCCATGCTCAGCCACGTCCGGCTGCGCGCCATGGCCAGCCCAGGGGCCAGAGAGCCAACATACCGTGGCACTGTGCCCATATTACACTGCTCTTCCCCTCTCCTGCTGTAGCTCCAGAGCTCAGAGCAAGGTCATGGCCAGAACGCGGGGCTCAGGCAGAAGAACCACGGTTTGGGGCAGGGGTGCTCGGAGAGTGGGCTACCCCACAGCTCAGACCCCATGTAACCAGACATGCAAGAGGTTGTAGAGCTTTGTGTTGCACTTGATTCTTTGACTCAACCCCACTGCTGTCAAAAGGGACAGGCAAAGGTCCCCGGCTCTTTGGGGAGAATTACAGACTGCACTACTTTGAGAATGAAGGCTTCAGCTTTCAATTACAGGCAATTTTTTGCAAAATACATTTATGTAGACATACAGCAACTCGCTTAACAGTCGTTTTCAAAACGAAACCATCCTTTAGATGGAATCGAAAAAGGAATCTTCCCTCTCCATCTGTTTCATCCACGTCGAAAACACAGATCATGGGACACATTTGCTTCAAAAGAAAAGAACATCCTGATATTTTGTCTAGGTGCATCTTTCCCTCCTACCCTTTAGGTCATCTTTCGTATCCCTGAGAGCTGCTTCTCTTTTTTCCAACAGCCATCACACCTACCTGTGTGACAAGGTGACTTGCCATTTGCTGCTGTGGCTGTTGAACCTGTTGAGGCTGCTGGGATGAAGGCTGCTGCTGAGACTGTCCCACCATCTGGCTCCTCATCGTCTGCTGGCCACTGGGAGGATTGTATATTGCCGGTGTCCCATCAGGATTTACAAACGGTTGACCTGAAACAAAACACCCTGCCTTTGCTGAACATTTTTAAGAATGTACGGTTTTCTGTATGAAATCATACAACCTTGCTTTAACTGATCGCTCTTTAGCTGACCTGCTACAACAGTAAAGTGCTCATCACTCTCATTACAATATCAGCCGTCTGGGGTGTTTTTTGCAGGCAAGGCAGAGAGCAGATATTTGTTTTGGCAGTATGATTTTCCAAGGAACGGGTGGAAGGTTACCATGGCTATAAGATGATTCAGATGCTATGGTTACTTGAAGTCATTCAATGATGAATCAATTAGTACTAAAAGTGAACTCTGGAGCAAACACTGGAGGTAGAGAATATTCACGTACATTTTATTGCCACGCAACAGCAGTCAAATGTACACAACTACTCCTGACACACTGTAGTTTGTATGGAAAGGAAAAAAAACACAAACCCACCTGTGTTACTAATTTATTTACACATTCTAATAACATAGTGCTGCTCTTTTGAGAGCTGTGCCCTAGATAATTATAGGAGGCAGCACTGGAAATCATCAGGAAGAAACACTTTTGATGTCTTTGAAAATCTCTTATACACAAGACAAATTCTGTCCAAAGTTCTACTAAGCTGCTGAATTCTTTTTACTTCCCCCAGCTAAAATATCTGAAGCAACATTGCAAAAGCGGTGTTTGGTTTTTTTTTTTTGTTTTTGTTTTTTTTTTTAAAAAAGTTTACCCAAGTCACTGTCTTACAAACAAAAAATAAATGGTATTTCTCTGTAGGGAAAACGTTTTCCATGACCTCAGTTCTCTTTTCAGTTCTATCATAAATTCACAAATGAAAGGAATTACAGGTGTTTCTGTGAGGAAAAAAAGGAATTTTAGCAATAAAGTGATAACATTTAAAGTAGGTAACTGAAGTATGAATATCTGAGATAAAAAAGGAGATCTGGAGGAATTTGGTGAATGAGAGCAATAATGAAATAATGAACTTCTGATTAGTATACTACAAGCGTCTCTACCTGTTCTATCTACTCCTCAGCCTTTCAGTTCCTCCCTCTTATTTATCATGGTCAGGAATGTATGAGGAGCACCAGATAAAGAAAACTTGCCTTAACTCTCTTATGCACAAAGACTTTCTGGATGAAGTCGCCATATTATACTGGGCATGTCTCACAGTCGCAGTGAGAAAGGTCATGATTAGAGTGAGTGGAAGAGAAGCATGGGGCAGTCCACTGGCTGATTTCCTCCTTGCTGTGAACGCACTGAGTGACAACAGCATGGACTCCCCAGATCTGGGACTCTCAGCCTTCAGAAGTACTTTGGAAGACTGGGGAAGTCTGACTGGGTGAGCGGGATAACAGACTCCTGAAGTCTGCGCCAGATGCTCAAGGGAAGCCATAAAGAGCATTTCCCTTGGCTCAGTGAAGGATGACACAACTGAAAGAGAAAAGGTCCAGCAATGCCTTGAAAGATGAAAAAACAGACCTTTCATGAAGAAATCTTGAAATAAGAAATAAAAAGGAGAGATCAGATGGTAACAGGGAAGACATTTGTAACTTATGAACTGTGGCCTTGATAGAAGGGCAAAGATTGCCACGTCATTTAAAGGAGGAAGAATGAAACGTAAACAGTCTTAAATTGTCAAAGGGGTTAAGTCAGAGAACGTGTCAAGAGGTATCCTTTACAGGGTAAAACAGACTGGTGAAGCGGGTGAAAAAGAGAGTAAAACAGCATAGCCACATAAACGGTCCTTTCCCAAAGCAAGCAAGAAGCTTCTCTATATGGGGAAGGAGAAGGGTAAAGCAGAGGAAAGGAAGCAAAGGAAACTGCAGCTATGGAAAAGAAAGTGCGGGTTGCCAACACCGGAGAAGAAGCTGAGAGGTAATATCAGAGCAGCGAGATACTGACAGCATCTGTGGATGCCATTAGGCTTGCACAGTCAGTGACTATGTAGTGTGAAAGGAAGCAAAGATCTTAAAAGGGCATGGTGTTATGATCAAAAGAGAGAAAAAGATTGGAAGTAGCCGCTCTGCAAGAGGAGAATAAAGAGCTAAAGAAGGGGGAAAGAAAATCTATTCATTACAGGAAACAAAGCTCCTTTTTCCTTTTCTTTAAACTGTCTTTTCTTCATCTATGTTTCTGACAGCATCCATCACTTTGATAGCCGATCACAGCATCCAGCAATCTAAGTCTCCTCCCTATGGAGCTTCTTTTGTAACATTACCCTAATAAGATGCAAAGATTCTGAGCCCAAAGAGTGGCAAATTTGCAGCATGTATTTTGCTGCATGTTAAAAACACAGCAGACGCTACAGTATAGCCTGACTTCCAGCACAGGTAGCAGCACGAACCTATACACCCGAGACAAGAGGTTCAGTCTTTAGAAAAATCTGCTCCCTCCATTTTCTTTATTATGTATGTATTTACAAGGGAGCTACAGAAACAAAACATGCGGTTTGAAAGAAACGCAAGTATATGTACACAAAACCACTTGCTCCTTGAAAATTAAATGTACTAACACACACGGAGCTCTTGATTACGCCCCTGCAGACAATGAGGCACGCTAGGAGGGAAGACCAGGTACTCTGGTCTAGTGACAATATTGAAAGGCATTGTACCTATGGCAAACGCAGACTCCCTAGGTATCAGGGAAAAATATGACCTAGCTGCTGCGAATTGCTAAATTGACAAAACAGATGTAGGAGATATTCCTCTTAAAACAGCTCTTCTGGCTTGCACCTGTGGTGAGCTGCAGCCTCTGTCCTTGCCACGGCCAGGAACGAGCACAACTTCTCAGCTGTTGGTAGGCTCCAAGCAGCAGCGGTTCCTTTCATTTGTTTCTCTTGGTCCCTTCACCTGAATTATGGATAGACTTCTGCCTAGGCCTGATGAGTTTTGTATGGGAGTGGACCACACAGCACACAAAATGCCTTCTTCTGCATTGACCAAGAAATTCCAGTGTTACAGACAGGACTATCAACTACCAGGACAAAAGAAATGAGTAAATTAATGACGATGGGGTTTGTCTGATGCCCACCTCCCATTCTGTCCTCTCCCCTGAGTCATTTTAAGAAATGAATAAAATGCTGACCTATGCTGACAGTATTAGGCTCTCATGTCAATAGTGTAACGGCTTTTAAAAAAGTACACATAAATAACAAAATCTTTAGTAACTTGCACAAACGTGTCTTTTAAATCACCTCTCTGGAAAGAACTTATCACATTTGTATCTAAATAAACAAGAACTCCTCCCTGATTTTAGATATGCTAATATATATTGATCAGTCCCAGATACTACTATCCCTAAATGTCTGTGGAAAGTTTGGTTTAATAGTTTTGTCATGGCTGTATTTTTCTCAAACGCTGCAACTTGCAGTTTTTCTTGACTGTGTTCTGACTAAAAAAGTATTTGTTTAGCAGTGGACTCACAAATAAGCTTTACGCATTTGCACCAAAATATTGGAACACAAGGGTGTAATATACATAAAATACTGGTTGTAAACAAAAATCCCCAAATAAAAAACTCCTGAATGCTCTATTAAGGACTTTGAAAACATATTTTGGAGTTCAACTCTCAGCTCTCAATATAATGGAAAATACATTGCACTGTAGGCTTTGTTATTTTAAACCCAGCGTAACTCAGCTAAGGTTGACAACACAGCTAGTCATGGTCACTGAAATAGTCCAAATCACTGAACAAGAATCACAGTCTCAACCTCCCTGAACCTTTTTGATGCTGTCAGTACAATACTGTGGGGAGTAATTATGTAACATTATCTGGACTTCATCTAGACCAAGGAGGTAATAAAGTACCTTAAACTTTCAGTGAGTGCTCAAGTTCAAGCTGAGTGGTTTCTGGAGTGTCCACAGTGCTTGGGTGACTGCGAATGCCTTGTTCGAGCCCTGCAGTGCTGCTAACTGCCTGGGCCACGATGCAGAATTGAAGACATCACGACTTTCTCTTATCACAAAACTTCTGATTTAAGTATAATTGCTAATCACATAAGGAAATTAACTCTGAAGTGCTAATTCAAATGCAGCCTCTAAGCCTTTTGAAATTCTTCTGACGTTAAGCACGATCTCTAAAACTTTGAGCATCATATTTCAGTTGCACCATATCTCAGCTCGATACTGAAGAGCATCTGTCCTTAGTGAAACTAATGGGATCTCATAGGATTCACAGTCAGGGAGTGCCAGAACTTTACGAGATGAATATCCTGTCTGGAACCGCATGAGTGTGTTTTGCATCACTTCCCACCGGCTATGCCACAACAGCCTCAGAAAGCCAGTCCAGCTTTGCCTGCAGATTCGAAAACACAACCTGCAAAATATCATTTGCTGCTTGCCTCCTCGTAAAGTGCTCAAGGAAAATATCTGTAGAAACATGAAATTTGCCAGTTCCCCATACGACATCAGAAACACCGAAGGGCAGCACCAGGCAGGAGAGCATCATACTGACCTGTGTGTGGGTTGAGAAGGATACTGCCAGGCGGTATCCCTGCAGCTTCAAGTGGAAGAATGATATAGCTGGTGTTGCTGGGGGCCACCTGGCCGCTCATCCCATTCTCAGGGTAGGACACGCTGCCTGAAGAGCTGGCTGTCACCCCGGGGACAAGCGATGCACTTTGGAGAGGCTGATGTATTCGTGACAGTGATCCTGAGGAGCCAGCGCTGCTGGAAGACTCTGAGCCTAACAGAGAGACATGACCGCAGCGGTGGGGTTACCCCAGTCCCCATCAGACATGGCACGTACGCGAGGACAGCCTTCACAGGCCTCAAAGGCAAGCACCAGCCCATGCCCAGCTGGTAGGAGTGGGGTTTTCACTCCCTACTGAGCTCAGTATCCAGTGGTATTTCTACAGTTCAAAAGACCACCTTCCTCCAGCGACATTTGCTTCCCCCCAGCCAGTAAACAGCTTTATCAAACAGAACACAAAATGCTCAGCACATATTTATGGTGCCAAAGTACTGGTTCATAAGGTATAAAAACTGAACACAGGGATTGTAAATGAAAAAGAAACAAAGAACCCACACAACACAAAACACCACCAAACATTTTCTTTAAGAAAAAAAACCTCCAGCAACCGAGTTGTCAGTAAAGTAACAAAGTAGCTGTGTCATATGTGTATTAACTTAAAGCTACCTAAGATGCTACCTAAGACTTTTACCACTTTGGTTTTCCAGCACCGAGCCCATTAAAAGTAATCACTCAAGACAAATCAAATGTGCTAAAACACATTTTGTGCCTGAAAGCACAGGGAGGTGCATCATTTTAAAAACTAAGTATAATTTCCAAACTTCAGAGATTTCACTTGATTAGATTTCAGTTTGTTTCACATAAGAAATGACAAAAATCTCTGTGAGTGTCAGGCTCAGATGACTGCTTCCTTAAAGCGGGACGCTAAGGCAAATACAAGCAAGGTGTGAAAGCAAATGTCTATATGGATGCTTCCACCCACAAGTAAAGTATATGGTAATTCCAAATACTTTTATTTCAATTCCGTGCACTGTCTACGCATCTTACGTTAATTACTAACCTCCTTAGTGCACTTCTGCAGGTATAGACTAAAAGAAAAGACAGAACTCAGGTTTTAGCAAACTTCTTTCTTACAGGGCAAATTACATCCCTTCATATCGGGCTACTACAGGAGCACCTTGCAGTAGACTGATTAGAGCCTCGGATTTGTTTTCAGTCAAATCCATACCAGAATATGTTTATTTCCTCACAATTAGAACAAAACAGGTTTCCTCTGAAGAAATCACACCAGCATCCTGTTACTTAACTGAAGGTCTTTCCACAGATTACTGCAGATTGCTGCGTAAAACACATTTTTATCCATTTTTTTCAAACTTCGTATTCATACAGCAGCTACTACAGAGACAGTCCTCTCTGAGCTGTGCACTTTTTGCCATCAGCAGGACCCTAAATCTGCTTCTCTGATATCTAACCAAGAAAGTAAAAAAATTTCTTCTGAAATCTCTTATATTTCTATAAATACACTTCAAAGTTGTATTAGTTGCTATATTTTTTGCCCTCCTTGTAGACTAAGGTTGGAACTTTAGAAAGATTATTCCTGCAGGGATAGTTTTATTTATTGGATCATTTCAGATTTCAGTGTTTCTACAAATTGCACAGATATTCCTGGAAGTCATCCTCATCAAGCAGCAAGCAGTATTTGGTATCTTCCTTGCAACCCCTGGAATTTAATTTTCCTTCTACAGCAGTTACCAGGTCCTTTCCTGCATTGCCCTCACTCTTCTACATGTGCTTCAAGTTGCTTCGAGTTCTTGCTTTACTTTCTCCTCTTTTCCATCACCTATTGAATTCAACAGGTTAGAAAACTACCTGGGGATGCAGGAGTGGTGATGAGATTTCATAAACCTCCCATTATTTCTAAGTGTGTAAGCTGTATCAAGCCTCAGTTCAGCCTTCTTCTCTCTCCCCATTTTGTGCTATTCTGAAGAAACACCGTTAGCATAAAAGAAGATTGCAACTCTGACATTCAATTGTTGGTTGTTTTGTTTTGTTTTTTTTCTCCTTTTCCCCCCTTTCAGCTGTTTTTATGGCAGAATCACAGACTGATCTTTACCAGCTTCTGAATGTTAAAAGCCTGCAATGAATTCAGATGTACTCATCAAATGGTAGGCAGAAACAGTGGAAAAACCTCTGGAGCTATCACCCCACATTGGCCAAGATGATAGCTTTGAAATGTCTGCTTTAAAAGAGATCTGCTCTCCTTTGTCAGTAGAACAAGTTGGTGATTTTGAAAGAACACAAATAAGACACAAAACCATTTTAGCAATTTTCTGAATATTTAAAAAAAAATCCCAGAAATTATTACTTGACCATTTTTTCCTCAGTTTATCCTGTATAAAAATGATCTATTTTTTTTTCATCACTACAACTTATTTCTTATCATTTTAAGTCTAGACACATTAAGCCAAGTAAATTCCAACACTAATGTTTGGAAATTAACACCAATTAATCTTGTCTTTGTAGCTCTGATTAGCTGTTTTCACGGTGTCTAAATATGGAATAAGAAATCACTACATAATGAATTCTGTACTGTAGAAAGTGGGAAAAAAAAGAACTATCTGACTTTATTCAGATTCACATTAAGAGATGTCTTGCTAAAGACTTCTGAAAGGAACTGTGACTAAATGAGATTTTTGCCCCCATTACACAATCCAACCTCTTTTTTTTTTCAATATGTAATGATGGCTACTTCTTCTAGATTCTTCTGTAATTTTCTTGCTGCTTCACAGTTGACATGATGATAACCTTCATACTCTCATGACTTTCCATTAATATATTTTTAAACTATTCTGAGAGATACAGCAGTTCAAAGAGTGGTAAAAGGAAGAGACAGAAAAATCACCACAAAGTCTTAACAGCTTAGCGGGTTTGCGGAGGGAGAACATGGAGGTACCATTAATTTTCCAATATTCTGAGCACCAGTGAGTGATGCCGCATGTCTTGCTCTATTTTCTTTGGGTCAGCATTCAGTATCTGATGACTCTGAACATCTCTGTTCATCCCACCTTCCAAGCCCAAGGTAAATTTTTCCTTTCTTATCAACTGGACTCTCAAGATCTACCCACTACTTGCTCTGGACGGCCAATTTTTCAGGAACAGTAGAGAGTTGATTACCTCTGAAAGTATTTTTGTCTTGGATATAGCTTCTTGATTTAGGAATATTTATTTGCTACTTTTGTAAGTCACTTGCATTTCTGTATATTACAAAGTATTTAGGATTTTTTTATGATAATGGTACTTGCTCATGTGAACAAGATTATTTCTCTGCAAGTCGCATTTCTAAAAATAAGATTGATGTTTCAGCACAGCTGGTTGGCGGGAACAGTATGACTGGAAGCAGTTGGCTCATGATTTATTATCCATGCATCAACATTCCTACAGTTTCTTTTGGACTCACAAGATCCATCAGGCTAATGCTGGATTAAAGGAAATCATAAAGAAGCAGAAATCCAGTTCCAAAACTCAGCAAGAAAATTATAATTTACAGGAAACTTTATTAAAAAAACAACAACAACAACAAAAAAAAAACAACAAAAAAAGGTTAATGTATTGAAATGCTTGCAGTATAATCGTCTTTCCCCAACAGCAGTAGCAATGAACACCTAACAGGGGAGATTAGACTGTGCCTCTGATTACTTGGAGCCCCGCCAAGGAAGTTAACGATCCCTACAGATCTGTATCAACACAGCTGATACCCCAATGCAGCCAGCTTTTCGTAAATGGGGCGGGGGAAAGAAACGCACTTTAGCAGACGTGCATTCCACTGAACGGAAAATGCATTAAGAGAAGCTAAAGATGCAATAGTTACATCTTTTAAGTCTTCCAACAATTATTTAAATACATATGTAGATACACAGAGGATAGTGCTTTGAAACACATCTTGTCTTCCCTCCTAATAATGTATATTAAAAACTGTTGTAATGTGTCAGAGAAAATAATAGGGTAGTTGATGAGCTATATTTGCTCTTCATGGGTGTGTTAGAGACTGAACAAGTACATCTTTGCTACCTACAGGGACACCTATTTCACTAATCACCTACATGCTTAGTCAACCCTGGAAAGTCCACTATATTACTAGAAATCTAAACTAATCATCATTTTGCATGATGTCCTAAGTTGTAGGAATGCAATCTGATTGCAATTTGTTAAATTAACTCCCCACTCAATACTGAATTATATTTTAACACATCTCTACATACCTACTAGGCTTCAGAATAACAGAGAAGATAATTTTATTTGCAATATACAACCTGTGCTTTTCAGTGGAACAGGGCTTTCTAAAAAATCAACAGGTGTGTGAAAATAACCATCACAACCAATAAGATAACCATGTAATGGGTTTCAAATAGCCCCTTTTGTGAAGTTTGCCAGAATGAAGTAACATAATTCCTTAGCTAAGCTCTAATTCCCATGCAGCTGAATGCAATTAAAGTCTAAGACTAATTGACACTACTGGACTCTACACTGCAGAAAACAGCATGTTCCATGATCTGTCTTTGCCTAAGGGGAGGCTAACATCTTTCTGTGCTTCAGTTTCTGTTTGTCTGCTACGTGCCATTAATTACTCATTTATCAGAAGTTAAGGTTAAGGGCAGAACATTTAATTCTGGTGACAACATTACAAATGATCCAGAAAGGCTACAATGGTAATATTGCTTCACTGTATATATTCTCAAAGGCAGCTGTGAGCCATCTGTGAAAATCCTGAAAGTTTTAATATTCCCATGCTCAAGAAGGCCGTTTGACAATGCTTCTGGATGACCATCATACATGTAGAATAATTTTCACATTTAAAATAGTCACAAACATTTTCCATCATTTAGCCAACGAAGCATATTTTGACCAACTAATGACTTCGGCTGATTTCATACATGCTATATGCAAGACAAAAATGTTTTGAGTTTATCACTGGGAATCATAAGGCACTTTAGAGAACAGTCCAGTACTTTCTGCAGAGGAGAACCAGGATGGAATCGGTGCCTGCCAGGCTCTGCCACACTACCAGGGCAGTGTGCCTGATGTTTGTAGCTACACCTCTGTAATCCTATTTCAATCAGTGTAGTAAAGACAACAGAAAACAAACAAAATCCCCCAAAATAAAAAAACATGATCAAGCTTTAAGTGTGTACTGAGCTACCGAACACCCAGCATGGCCTATGACTGGAGTACAGAGTAATGAAGATCTAATGTAAAACATGCACAATGAAGAGTCACTTGGTACCTAATGTACCTTAGAAAACATATGCAAATAGCACACGGGGGCTCTGACAGCTGTATGAATGCACTCAGCATTTTTTGGTGAAGGGAGAACACTTTATCAAGGCATATTTCCCCATTATTTTTTGAACAGTCATTCTTTTCTGCTTTAATGCCATTCAATAACATTTTCAGAGAAGGATAGAAATAGCAATTCAGATATTATTTCCTATGACTTTCCTCAGGCTGACAGTTTGACTTTGTGTCCTGGCTTTGAAGGTTTAAGTTTGTTATGACATCCAGCCTTGCTCTTTTTCCCCACCTCCTCCTTTCAATTTTATTTCTTTTTTTACACTCTTTCTGTGCCTCAACCAGCTTTCCAATTTAAACACTTTGCTTAAAAAAAAGTCAAAGCACTTACAATATGTCATTTCTCTGCAAAGAACATGGAATTTTAATATCCCTGATGTTTTAAAAATGTATTATAAGAGCTTTCATTTGAAAGCAATTTTGGGTTTGGTGCATACGGAGTGCAGATGCATTTACAAGTATTGGCACGCTTCAGAGATCTCTAATACATTTTCTAACTGCACCCTCTAATATGCTTGATTTTAACACTAAAACGGCTACTTAAAAGTATTACTCTTTTGCAATTAGATGTCTCAACCCTCCAAACTGGATCTCCCTGGTACCATTTTAAATGCCTTGCACCTCTGCAATACAATGCTGCAGAGAAATACAGTTACCTCCACACTACTGAAGGTGAATGATACGAAAAAGTATACCAGGAACCTGTGCCTCCTCCCCAGTTCATGAATATCAAATTCTGATGCAACGGAAAGATTCGCAGGAGGCAAAGAAATCTGGAGATAAAACCATGGTCTACTGCATACTTCAGGCCCCACTGTATGGCTTGTTCAGCCTTTATACAAATGAAAAGTACAGGAGAGTGTAGTTTCAAAACTACATAACACCCTGGTTTTGCCCTGTTGCATATGCTTATGCTCAGAAACAAGCCAGAGGTAAACAAGTATACTAATTTTCTAAGTCAAATTTATGTCTTAATTCCATAGGATTTCACATACATAAGGACGGAGTAGAACTGAAGGAGAATCTTATCTTAGAAAAGGATCCTTATGGGTCCCTTCCAACTTGAGATATTCTATGAATCTTAAGATAATAAACCAACTATTTGTCTGGGGTCTCAAAAGAAACATAAAATAGAAGCATTAAGAAGAAGAGGCAGGATATTCCAAAAGCTCACAGCAGCTTTATGACCAGCAGGGTTTGAAAGAGCAGCTTTCCAACCAGCTGGGTTCCTTTACAGCTGTGAAATATAACAACATTTTAAACTACATTCAAGATCTGGAGTTCCAGGATGTAGTTACCAAGTCAAAGGTTTTCTCAATTTATTCTGAAAACTCCATTCTCCAATATCCTGAATCACCACAAAGGCTACCATACAATTTTGGGAATAGGAGTGAAATCTGACCAACCCAGGTTTGAGAAACTGGGTTTACATTAAGTATTGTCCATAAAACACTCTCAAGCTGAAAGAGCACTAAGTGCTAAGTATTGATTACCGCTTGTCCTGTACTATATTTATCAAATGAACCAAACTGATGGAATCATCTGATGGGTTTATTATTTATTATGCACTTTTAAACAGAAATATAATAGAGCAGCTTAATGGCATGGCTTGAAATTACTTAGATCCAGACCCTGTGACTCACTCATATGTTAATGCATCCGTGAAGTTAATGCAAACAAATGCAGAAATCCCACCAGGTTTGTAGTCTACTTAAATGGTGCTTTCGTTTAATGGGAACTAAACAAGGAAATGGAGAGACTGTGGGACGTCTGTGAATCCAGCGCTTCTGCCTGCTCCCACCACAGCACACTGCCTCATCTGCCTACAGGAAGGAAGAGGCTGTACTCCCAACATACAGATGGTCTGCATTTTAGCACCACCAACAAAACATTCTTGCATTTCTCATCAGAGCTACGACATTTAAATCTTCACAATTCAAAAAGATTAAAATTAATAAAAAGGTAAAATCTGTGCTTTGTCTGAAAGGAGTATTACCTTTTCAGGCTACAAGTGCAGACAGTGTTCAGTTAAGACGTGCACACACTCTACTCCAGGAAAAGCCTACCTCACCTGATTTGCAAACCTCGGGCAGCAAGTTTTCTTCTTGATTCCTAAAAATTCAATACCAGGTACCCAGATACTAGCATACATAGACGGACATACACATCAGCTATGCACGGAAATAGAACCGTTCATGTGTTTCACCACCTAGTCTAACCACAAGGGTTGGACTAGATGATCTCTGAAGGTCCTTTCCAATCCAAACCATTCTGTGATATACTGTACTCGGGCAACTACCAGTACAGCCATTTATCACCACACAACAAGAAGTACTGTGAACCCAATACAGTACTAGCTACCTGTTTTAGACAGTTTGCCGGTACTTCTGTTACTTGACGAGCTGTCTCCTCTTGTCAGGACGGTTATGCCACCAAAACTGGCTGTCTTTGTAATGGCTGGCTTCAAATTTCGATTTGAGCTGTCCGAGTCTGTGCTGCTCCATGGCCTCTGGTGGTCTGTCCACTTCAATTCATTCTCTGTACTGCTCTGTCGACTGCCAGATGCCTTCCCTGTGCTGTCTCTGTTACCCCTACAGACATCAGGAAACAAAGACTTATACACAAACAAAACCATGTCAGGGCAGAGTCTATCTTTGGGTACCCTGCAGCAAGCCTAATAAAGAAAAAGGAAATACTCTGCATTTTACAAAAGCATGCCTGAAACAGGGGATTTGACCCCCATACTCATCTGCCTTCAGCAAATAAACACTATACCCTTTTACATGCACGGCACTTACCGCTGCTCCCCTTTTGCATATATCCTAAGAGCACTTCACCGGACGGGGCTGATGTAGCAATATTACGCAGCACTGACGTAGTATTTCTGTTGCCTGTTGACTGGTCTCTTCCCTCAGCAGACCCCTCGCTACTTCTCCCTTTGCTGTCCATCACCTGTAATGCTTTTCTCACTAACTTCACCTGCCCTATACCTTTGTCTTCATATCCATCCTCCTGACCTCTATTGCACCTTGTTCCCATCCATCATCTGCTCTGTGAAGTCATCCAAACCCTTCCCCTAAACATATATGACCCCAAACTCTTCCGTGCTAACACTCCACTTACAGACCCACTAGTTGGGTTGGGTTGGGTCTCCCCACACCCCCGCGTACAGTAATTGCAAAAATTTCTGGGTAGAGACCATCTGTCCTTGAACAGCTGCAGGGTACCCAGGGTACTACAACACAGTCACGTGTGAGCAGAATTTGGAGGAGAATTTGGCTTATTTATGGTGAACCAGTTAGCGTGCTGCTAAAATGACAAAGCCAACATGCCTACCAGAGCTTAGTGCACCACGATCATTATTCCAAGTGATGCTAACAACACTGTCTTTTGGAAGTCTTTTAGAAGATATTTTCCACCCCTCTGTCTTGTTTTACAGTATAATACCTTGCAGGCACAAAGCTCTTTCTACAAGTCAAGAGGGTGGGACTCTATTTTTTTTTTTTTGTCCCCTTTCTCCTTGTAAACATGGCTCCTGCTTTTTATTTGCAGAACCTGCCGAGCTGTGTCACTTGGGATGTGAAGGAGCAGCGTGTCAAAGACGGGATCAGGCCGGTGCGTTCCTTGCCTGTGATCAGAGCCTCTCACAGATGTGATTAGCAGTATTAACCTGTTGACTTTTGCTAGACCCAGACAGTGGGAAAGTATGATGAGAAACAGCACAGAAGCAACAACATAAAACAAGGAAAAAGATTTTGAAAAGAAACAGTCCTTAAGTTTTAATTGAAAAGCAAAAAAACAAAGTATATTATTTACAGACTCTTGCATTCTTATGCTTAGAAATTATATTTACATTCTAGTGGAAAAGAGGGAGAACAGAATGCTTTTATAACCCAGCTATCTGTGGTTTTGGGTGACACAAAATTCCTTTTTGTTCTCCACACCTGAAGAGATATTAGTTATTACGAGTGTCTGGGTGTAGAATGCCTCCTTACTCCTGCATGCCCAATACAAGACTCTCAGATCATCAAGCGTAGCCCAAAGCACAGAGAAAAGTTTTTCTGCCTGCTGCCTGTGGCCACGGGATGCAGCTCCAGATGCTCCAGCACTGCTCCTTATCTGGTGCAGTCTCACCATCTCCTCTGTGGCTGCTGTGCTGACATGCAGAGTCAGCAACCATAAGTCAAATAATCCCGCATCCTTTTCTCCTCGTAATGAAAATCTATGTAATATAGATGGATATAGGTTTGAAGTGACACAAACTATCACTGCTACATATATAAACCCCAATGCATACAGACCCAACTTCCGTCTAGCTATCCACATGCTTTACTGGATGAAGGATACGCTTGTGAAAGCATCCATTACTTCTGCCTGCTCTGCTTAAGACTTGTGGTAGTTGATTGACTTTAAAAGCAGCTTGGTATGCTCCAACTCTGGTTGATTTGAACTGAACCTGTGGGAGGTTATGGTATGGGAAGAGAGCCTTTCTTAGCCACTCAGAAGAACATTGTCACCACCAGGTTGGGTCTTCCACTGATCCAGCGTGTCAACTGATTAAAAAAGTTCTCCATGCATATATGGACTGACTCCTACAATTCCCTGTGGCTTGGGATGTGATCTGGGATATGGGATACATCTGAATGTTCTTCGGGCAGAAGGAACTGGACTTTGGAAGACAAAGTTCACAGAAAAAAAAGTTTCAAAACATTGAAGTCCCTTATCTAAAGCAGCAATAAGTTTCACCTCATCGTACCTTTACTCCAGCTTTTAATAAACCAATGAAAGGAAAAAAGGTCAGTCTGGGCACTAGTCCGTGAAACTGTCTGTTGTATATACCAGGGCAAAAAGAACTTCCATCAGTCACAGTCACCCCCAAATTGTGGCAGTTCAAGCAGCTGGACAGGCAGCTGAAAAATCTCATATGGTTCCCAAGCCAATGATCCATAAAACCAAAGGAAAGGGTCCCACTGGGACCTTCTCATTCAGAGCGTGGGATGAATGGGGTAAGAACTCTGTTCTCCATGCTCCTTTCCAACCAGAAAAATGACATACCCATACCCGTCAAGGTCTTCCTCGGGGAGGACACAGATAGAATCACGAGTGAGAGTTACTAGGCAACAATTATTAAATAAAGTGATACAAACCTAAACAGCTGTCTTTTCTTATGGGTATCATTGCATATGCTACTGTCTTCCAACAGCCTACTGAAAAATGAAAAGAAAGATTGTGGTAACAGATATGGTAATTCAAATTTATTTGATCTGTAAAGCTGTATTTAATTTCTAGCAACGTCTTCCAACTTGCACTAGATTCAAAGTTTAAAAAACAAGGCTAAAATCCTCCCCCCCGCCCATAACTGTGCACAGTCAACTGAACATAAGAAATGTCAGCCAGGGAGGCTGAAGGCCATTTAACATTTCCTGTTACCGAGCAAGGTAATTCTCAGAAGCCAAGGAACCATACATCTACATCCAAAAGAAAATTCATAAAAATATCACCTAATAAGAACATAAAAAAATGCAAGCCAGCAAAATACTGCATATATAATTTTAAGCACTTGCTAAGTCACTTGGAAATCTCTGCAGCTCAGAGAAATGCTCAGGTTCTCTGATGAAAATGAAAGGCAAAGCACTTAAACACATACCTAATTCTCAACACAGCAAATCAACAAGATCACTCATGTGCACAGAGCTAAGCACGAGTTGAAATGCTTCACCTGATCAAAGGGTGTAAGGCATGCAGCAAGAAAAAGCAATGTTCTGAGGAATCCAGCTGACGTCTTCCCTCCTGACAACAACAGTGCAGGCAGTGACTGAACCCCAATTTCCAGCCTGGCCTTTTTCTGGTCTCCACTTGGGTATGCGTCCTCACGCCAGGAAAGCTTGTCAGCCAGCTCATGGGTTCTAGCAAAGCGAACCAAGTGCAAACACCAGAACTGGCCACATTCTCCTGCACGCAGGTGGGGGACTGAATGCATAAACCATTGGAGGCCTGGCTACAAAGTTTGCGGTTTATCCCATAAAGGTCCCCATCCTACCCTCAGCAGCACAGTGCCTGAGTGCTTTCCATATTGACTTGGGAAGGTGAACAAGTAGGTCACATTTATTGTCCCAGTCTCTCCAGAGAGGGACAAGTAGGTTTATGGAAGCATCTGCTTCTTGGTTTCCTCTGTTGAAATTTTGATTTATTTTGATAAAGCATATCTCCATAGTCATGATACAGAAGCAGCAGCTGAGGAAGTATCCTTGGCTCTCAGAATACAAGGTGGTTAGACGACAGTGGCCATTACCTCCTGAGGGCCTTCCCTCATCCCACTTACAGGACTGTCCATCAGAAAAGCTGGTTTGTACGATTACCGTGGAGTCATTTTCTATGGGAATAGCCTTACCCGTAAATGCATCTGACAGATGTAAGGATGGACAGAGACAGACAGACTGTGAAAGATAACCTCCCCTTCTTCAAGGGGATGACAAACAGTTTTAAAACCTGCACAGGCCAGACTTGGGCTAGCACTGCTCAAAAACCAGTGAAATTCCCAGAATTTTTTGTTAAAATCCTTATCGGCCATAAAGGTGCACAATTTTTAAGATTTGCAACACAGTTAAGCTAATTTATGGCTGTTATGGAGCTAACACTTCATATTTTGTAAAGTTTAAACACAGTTTCTTCTTCTCTTTGCTTTGAATGGATTTATTATAATGAAAAGAACATCCATAAGAACCATCACACAGTAATGCAAAGTAACAGTTGGCTCAGATATCACGATTTCATGACTACAATGCAGCAGTAGAGCAGGTCTGGTCTGGGGGACTTGTGAGCCTTCACAAGCAACGTGCGAAGTCAGTGCTGCTGGTCAGCCCCACAGGAGAGCAGGTTAAACAACAGAAACACAAGCGTGGTGCTTCATAAATACCGTCATCCAGCCACTGCTAGAGTGCTTTTAAAGATCAGTAAGTTAAATTCTAAAGGCACTCCAGAGACAGACTGGTCATGTGAAATGAAGCCTTAGGCGGGCTCCCCCTCCCTCCTACAATCTGCTTTTTAAACTGAAACGCAAAGTCTTGGAAAAGCAGCAGTAACGCCTTATCTGCTCATATACACTACTGCAAGGCAATCTCTTTCCCCCCTCTTGAAGCATAAAAACACTGCAGATAACATGGATTACAAATTTGCTCAACAGTCTTCGCATTAGGATAAACAACTACAGAACTATGATAGACAAAATAATAAGAGAAACAGCTAAGTTTAACACCAAAAAAAAAAAAAAAAGCTATTTTTTACCTGTTTTCCACAAAAAGGTTTTCCTGGGAGCAAACTGACTGAAAAATAAAAAAGGCATTGTATCAGACGTTCTAGATATGCTCTGCTGTTCCAATTCCTTCCTTGATTTTAGATTTATCTCCCCTGTTCAGGCTTAAGGGGATTTCAATTCATGCATCATTTGCATTTGCAGAAGACAAGAGGGAAAAAAGGTCAAGAATAAGGTCAAGCCAGTAAAATAAATTCCATGCATTACAACACATTGCCAACGAGGGGTCTCAGTTTGGAAACAAACTGAAACTTCTCAGTCCTGAGATCAGAAGGCGGCGGTATGTGCAAAATACTGGCAATCCGAAGGGAAAAAACATTTTTCCTACATAATGTAAGGTTCCACTGGTCTGCCCCTACCACCTCAAAATAAGATTGCAGAAGAGCACAGAGCTGCAGGTAGGAAGGACAAACAGGAGGAAAGCATGCAGAATTGACAAAGTTCTTCAAAGGGAGAGAAGATACTGCAGTACTTAGAAATACTGTGTGATTTCACATTTTACAGTTGGAGAGGAAACAGTCATACCCACATTGAGATATAAAATGATAATCATCTTAATAATATTATTAACAACAATAATAGTCTAGTGCAAAAAGGTTCTCTGCTGGAGGACTTAGATCCCAAGAAAGGTGAAGGGCTCAGAAGAAATAAATCCTATGGGCAACTGTATAATTCTTTTAGCATTACTTAATTTTTTATGCAGAGAAATGAAGCTGTGCTCAATTTTCCATGAATAATTCTCCCTCTTTGATTTTTTCATTTCCCTCCTATTTCATGTTCACTACACAAAGTGCCTTGTAGCTGTCATTGGATTATATCTCCATGAGGTACAGAAGAAAGGACAGTCAGTACTTGCACTGAATTTAAACAAAAGGCAGGCAAAGTGAGGAGGGCACCAGAGATCATGCCCATGACTTCTGTAACAACAGGACTCAGCTCAAAGAATAATGCAATGCCATCATCAGCCGTGTCAGATTTTAATGGTATGGGGTATGGACGGATTTGGGATGTTTCTGTTTTGAAAAGAGCGAGCTAATGACCTATTCAAAGAGCACTGGCCAACACCAGAAGCAACGCCCTGCTCATTCCCAGTGCTCCAGCAGATGCCTGGGCAAAGTTTTCCCTTGGCACCGCAGCCAGTGCCATCCCATCAATTTACACAAGGAAGGAGTTTAGCCCTCAGAAGGCAATGTGATTTCTCATTAAAGCTGTAATTCGCCCACGCAGCATCCGCATCAGGGAATATCTGACAGCTCTGTGGGTTTCCCAGGTGAGCTCCCACCCTGCACTCCAACTAAACACGCAAGGCTCTGGGCTGCATTGGTGGCAAGCGCACCTCTCCTTAGCACACAGCTCCAGGACATCAGGACCAAGTTCTCCGTTGCCAGGGACTGCATTCCCGCCAGCTATAGCAGACCTAGTGTTTCACACCAGGCTGAGAAGAGACACAAACTGTTTCCCCTAAAACCACTGGGATCCTTTGTACAGCTACGACACTGCCTCTTCTCTCATTTTATGCACCTTACTCACAAGGTTTCATTAACAGATGTGGCTGTGGAGGCTTCAGCATAATTCTAACTACCTACAAGCATAGTGAAATCACCCCGTGGGCTTGTACAACCTCAACTGTGGCACTGTGTCTTCAGTTTGAGGTTCACGATAGGCATTTGTGCATCGACTTTGCTGCAGCCACATTTCCAAAGCAGTGTTACAGCTACTCTTCCAGAACAAGCAAGTGAAAACCTTTGCTTAGATGAGAGTACTGGTCTGCATCCCCACAAAGTTACAAAAGGAAAGGGGCATGTACCTGTCTGGAATTTTTTTAAAAATCCCATTTTTTTCAAATTTTTAAAGAGACAGGGGCATAAAGCAGAGTAAATACCTGGGATTTATATTTTATCAAACACATGGAGATAGCAGTTCCCATCAAGACACTGAAAAGGGAGCAGACATCAACTGCATTACAGACTTAAAGACCAATTGGATAGCAATTTAAGTACTACAAGGTCAGAACTCGCTTTCCTGACCTATAGCATCAATAATGCTCAATTTAAAGCACTGGGAAAGCTTAAGTACACAGCACAGCTGTTGTCAAAAACATTCTTAAAACACTTGCCTCTTGTACACTCAAAGACACTGACAACAAACCTACAAAAGGAAAAAAGTTATGTAAGATTACCTACAAATTTGCCTCCTCGGAGACCTCTGCATGCAAGATTTCCATTAGGGTGCTCCGTATGACTAATTGACATTTATGAAACCAGTATTTCACTCTTCCAATTTCACAGAGCCTTTTAAAGTCTCAACTGGAAAATGTTCGTCAGCTCTGCCAGTGCGCTAGGTATACTGGGGGTTGCTGCTTTTGTTTTTAATTACATTAGCCAACATAGATAACTATTAACATACAGCAGTATCCTGCAGTGGATACCATCAGGTAATCATTTCCACGTCAGTTAACAAGACATGATAAATCTCAGGCTTCCAACTAATGCTTACTGCTTGATCTGCAGCCATAAACAAAGGCTCTGTACAGCAGTATGGGAGTTTTAGTACCTACAGACTTATAGTAGCCAACACAAGGTGTGCCTTTGTTTTGTTTTTATTAATTGTAAACCCTCTTCTTCCTAACTTTTTCCTACTAGGAGGGTAGGACAGGCTGAAGCCACCTTTTCAAATATTTCTTTCGTAACTCTCTTTAATCAGAGAGTGATAAAGATCCTCAGTGGTTTCTTAAGCAGAGGATTTATTTTATCTAAAGAATCTGGCTCTTCAGAATACATTCAGTCAAAAATAGCCATTACTATTAACAACAACAACAAAAAAATAATTGTGGTGTATTTACTTTAATAAGTTCCATAAGTACCATGGGCAATTCTAGCATTTGTGTAAGTAAAACATCTACATTTTTCAGTGAATAAAAAATTATTACTAGAGAATACATTTATGAACAATGGATGGTCCTTATGTGATTCTGGATCATGAGGTTACATATTGCGTTATCCTTGAAGAATGAAATTTCCCCCACATAATTTGATTGTTAGTCTTTAGAATCAATTTTCTGCATGCTTAAAAGCCAAACGTAGTGTACCATTTACGCACGCATTTGGGACTCTCAGTTAAATCTACAATTTGAATTAATTCACAGGGAAAGAACAACATACACCTTTTTTTTTTATTATTATTCTTTTATATTTTTCTTTGTCTTTCTTGGACAATTCCTTTTCAACCTGCTAAAAGCTACTAAAGCAGTTTGGACAAGAAACTTCTTTGCAAGACCTAGATACTCCAGGTCCTCTGCTCCGGCGAACTTGGTTGTAAAATTCACAAATTGTTGTAAAACTATGGTTCCAACAAAAACATGTTTTAAAAAGGAAGGTTGTAGACTTTGCAATTAAAAAATAACCTTGAAAATAGCTTTGATCATAACAAGAGCTCATGCAGTGCGGTTTTACTGTTAGCAGCCTGAAAAGTTTGAGGTGCACTTTGTAGTTCTTATTCAGTGAGCTGGAACGACCACATTTATTAACTATTTATTTCTTCACCAATCCTTTTATTAAGATATCACATTAACATGCTTCTCAATCCCTGCCACTTGCTATGACTCTACACATGACAGGAGTCATTAAAACCTCCAGCTCCCCTTGTCAAAATTTATGATAGCCAACACAGCAGATGGAAAACTTGCCAGGAAGTATAATTTAAACTGACTAATATCAGACTAATCATCATAAGGACTATCATAATGATGGCATTATTCATGAACATATTTATTTCGTTAAAGTCTTCCCACTTGGAAATGAAGATACCTGGCGCACTAGAGTGCTGCAAAACCCAAGGAAGGACAAGCAAGCTTTCTGTTGGCTGCTATGGTGAGTGCAGGTTAAGACAGTTTTCACAGCACTTGAAACATGCGCAGAATTTTTTGCCCCTGTCACCAGACTGCCTTTTCCTCCTAGATTTTTTTCCGAGTTCTGACTCTTGGGCTGATCTGTTATCCAAAGAGTTTTGGGTACCTCAAACATGTTTAGAGAGGGGGTGCTAGGTGCAACAAGTTACAGCAGTACTCTTGACCTTCATGGCTGCCCTTTGGAGACCTCTCATGCAAGCTCTTTTCATGCATACTCTAATTAGAAGTGAAGAATCCATAATCCATTTGCTAAGGTTCATAAGCCAGGCACTGATAAAGGCTTGACTACAGCAGTGTAAACAGCATAGAGATAATAAAAATATCACACGATTAATCCCTCCCTGTCTCTCTTTCTACATCTATAATTTGCAGGATGACAAGGCTTACGTACCTACCTCAGAGAAACCTGGGGAGAACTGGATTGATTAATGATTGCAAAGGGTTTTAAAACTATAAAGTCTTACATGCAGTAAGTGGCTACCTATAATAGGAAGCCATTGCTCTCTTTCCTAAAATTGAAAAAAATGACATTGTCCACCACCACAACCACTGACATCATTCTAAAAACACCTCATATCTGTGAGAAGCGATCCACTCGAAAAAGCTCAGCTAAGACATACATTCCTGTTAATATTATTAGTACAGCTTGCTGAGATTCACTGCACTATGATGCTCACGAACACCTGCAAGAGCAGGGAGAGAGAGCAAATGAGTGGATATGAGAGAGAGAGGGAGAGATCCCTAACATTTCTGATCTTTAAAAATGCTCACTCCCAATCCATTTAAAATGCCTGCCACAAACCACGCTGTCACTTAGGTCCTGCCACTCGGAGATGCTAACCCAAAGGACCACAACAACCTCCTGCTGTGGACAATTAAAATGCTCCCTGCTTGCCCGTCTTTAAAACTCAAGTATCTAAAGACAAAAACAGCAGCGTATTGTGGAGCAAGTTTCAGCACACTTTTCCGGTCACCTCCGTTTCCCAGCCTGGCATTTCTAGCTGCTGCTTGTGATAGAAACTGCATTATTTTGGCAACAACTTTCCACAGAGTACTTTTAAACAGCATTTTGTCTCATTTGAAGTCTGCTTCAAAACCTGAAGATTTTTTGGTTTTGCACAAGCTCCTCTGTAATACGTCAGAAACAGCAACTTTCAAATAGGGAACAAGTTGCAAAGAGGCTTTTGTAGCCCTTGAATGACTCAGTAACTCTACTATATATACTGTGATAGTATTTACATCAGACCCACGTGCCAAAAACAAAACATAAACCAAAGGGCCTCTGCTTTTACTGGAATTGTCCCAGTCAAGAAAGAAAAAGTGAGGCTAAAAACATTTAGATGTGGCAAGCTACTTACTAAAAAAAAAGAAAAATTACTCATCACAAGTGAGACAACACACACCTTAAAACTATACACTGTATTCTGCTAAAGAAAAATAACTTGGATGTGTGCAACTCCAAAACCAGAGCTAAACAAAAGGGTATCTATACTATTAGCCCTACAACATATGTACAGTTGTAATTTAAAAGGACACTGCCAAATATGATTTTCAGTAATAGTTTTAATTTGATTTATTCCCATATTCCTCTTAGTGGCAGAGGTCCCACTGAAATGTGAGATAAAACAATAAAATGTTGACTTTTTTCTTTTTTTTTTCCTTTTAGCACCCTGTCATTACAATATTATAGCAAATTATGATTTTTTTCCTTTTTCAGGAAGATGAGGTACTGCTCACAGATGTTTCATATTTAAATGTTTTCCTCTAGCAACATAGCTTGTTGCGCAAGTTCTGATTTTTTGGTAAAGGCGGGAATTATAATGCCTCTTTCATTTTATTCCTTTCAGAATAAAATCATCAACAATGTGACCAACTCTTTTTGATAGCAGAAATACAGTTCCTTAATCAGTCATTTCAAAAAAAACATGCAACTCCATGTTCAACCTCTGGCTTTTCTTTGTTCTTAGTGTCATAGCGCTACAGCCCTGGTCCAAAGAAACAAAACCATGAGGAGGTTCTGCAGAAGGACACTTACAAAATTTGATCCAGCTCGAAACAAATATGAAATAACACAGCTATCTGAAATTATTGAGAGTGTCCATTTAAATCACTGTTCTTTGGTTGGCAAAAGAGAGGGGAGAAAAAAGAGGAAACCTAGACCACACAAACATGAACATTCAAAGACACGGGATAAACACTCCCCAGACAACATGCTGGGCCTGATCTCTCCTCTACCCTTCTTCCCTGCAACTCTCATCACCTCCTTCTCCAGAAAACAACCTCCGCACCTCTCAAGCTCCTCTCGGACCCTCTGCGCCAATCACCCTCTGCTCTTCCCTCTGCTCTTCCCTGTCACCTCCAGCTCCACAGGGCAAGTCCAGCTGCGGTGTTCCGTGTCGGAGGGGGGCAAGACTGTCTGACTACCGGCGAAGGTATGGCACTAAAGAGGCAATTAAAACAACTACTCACATCTTGTGCAAATATTCTCTCCCTCACTCTCTGATACTCCTCTTCTCTCTCTTCAATTGATTTACTTCGTCTGTCATCTCTAAATGGAAGAATTCTGTTTTGCTGAGCAGAAAGAAAACCAGGAGGGTTATATAAGTTGAGCTGTTAAAAACTGCCGTTAAGTAACTGTCAGCTGAGAATAATAAATGTTCGCTTAAACAAATGAAGCATGAAAACGATAGCTGTCGTTTCTGCACGGGGCGCCCGGCGAGGCTGGGCGCCTCAGGGTTTCCAGGTAGATACTGCACACGGGTTCGTAGAGCGAGTGGCCAACAGGAGGCTTTCTGCACAGCTTTTGTGGACCCGCCGTCCTAAAATCGGGTGTTCTCACCCCAAGCCTAAGTGCCATTGCTCTCAACTGCTAAGATTTCTCGACTCCCCTACAGGCTGCAAGGAGCAGGAGGGCAGGCAGCGCTGCACTACCTATGAAATCGAGGAAGAGGGAAACTAGGCGGTAAGAGCTATGCTGCAAACCCTAGAAGAAACCCACCGAAGTCTATGTGTACGAGGAGGAGAAGTCCCAAATATCCAGCACGACAGCTTTAACCATTTCCACATCATAAAGGAACCCTCGACTTCAGTTTTGCTGGGAAAAGAATGGCCATTTGTGCCTCTCGGTAAACCACAGTGCGGGAAATGGCAGTGCCGTGGGAGGGAGGAGAGGAGAAGAGGACTCCCAGCAGAAAATGTTTCACTAGCAATTGGGTTTCAAGCACTACTCCTTCTCCCCCTACACCCCAGCACCTGGTGAGACAGGTCATGATGTTTTCCTTTGGCTGATCCCCATGTTCATCACACCCTGAGAATGCTTGGGGTTTGCTTTCGGAGCCAACTCAGCTGCAGCATAACTGGCAAGGCTGCTATGAACAATTCAAAGTCAAAGAAAAAGGAGGGAAAAAAGGAAAGGGAAGAAAAAAAAAAGGACAGGAAAAGAATCAGTCTTTTACTGAAAACATAAAGTAGAGCAGCAATGAGAGACTCACTGGCAGGTCCCTCCACAAATATAACCTAAGCAAAGAAAACATACGCTGTCTTCTTACCTGTGAGAATTTTCTCATACAANTTCCACATACACAGCTTGCACTGGATTGAAACAGCACAACACCCGCTTTTAAAGGCAGCACAAACACACACATTTCCCTGGCGCTCCCCTACTCATCGGGCTCACCTAAGGTAAGGTAGTGTTATGGCACAGGCAACACAGAGGGGGAACGTCTGCCACAGTACATGCACAACAAGCAAGTAAGTTACACAGACAGTAAAAGGTGGTGAGGGACCAGGAGGAGGGAGGGAACT
>VZSZ01002054.1:424901-455207 GCA_013398815.1 Ibidorhyncha struthersii
GGAATCTACACTCATTTAAAATAAGTTAATTAACTCCGAAATAACTGGCTAAGAAACAGGAAACACAGATACCACACCAAAAGGACAAATGGAAAGAGACAAGCATGAGCTTTGAGTGTTACGGTTCTGAAGACTTAGTCACCGTATTAGCAGAGCACACAAACAGTCTGGGATTGTCAGGGCTGCCTTATATACAGCACATAAATCTTTATTACGAGGCATATGTTTCTGACAGCACCACAGCGCACAGGCTGTTGCAAGATGCCTTTCAAAAGAAGCAACAACTTCACCATGTGTGGAAAAGATGGGTTTGCCAGTACAGTGCCCAATGTAGCTAAAAATCTAGCAAGTGCTGTAGCGCAAGTCATCTGCAAAAGCCCCCCAGGTAATAGCGAAGCAGCTGTCTGCAGGAATGCAATATAGGAAAGCGAGTTCAAAAGTGGAGATCGCGGCGGTGTGCAAGAGTCTAAAAAGAGTGAACTTTGCATTTGCAATGTGACGTTCGTTTAATGCACATAATGGGGGGGGAAGCATGTTAACACTCCTCTTCCAAATGAACAGCAACACAAAGTGAAATATAGGTAGGGTAATGGGGCTAGGAACGGGCAAAACACCACCCCTGGGTACCCACAGGATCATCATACGGCAAACAAAATGAAAAACCCACAAAATGTTCTTACACAAGGATGCCATCAGGAGAGCAATGGGATGGTGAGAGTCGGGGAGAAGCGCTGCTGCCGGCAGGATTCAGAGAGGTTGGGAAGATTTAGGGCACTCTCATGCAGGTGTTCTGACAGTCTAACAATGTTTTCTTGTTATTTGCACTTGTCTGTAATTAAACTGACTACTCAGTCCAACATCACGTTGGCCTCCATTTTGAGGGCATGCTGTGACACAGTATGGTGGCCTTTTTCGCTTTGCTAGTTTGTGAATATCTACTACATCTGCCTGCTGTGCTTTTTTTCGTTTTATGCTGGAGGGTCTCCTTGGGCTCTGCATTGCCACCACAGTAAAACTATGTAAGCATTACTGTTTCTTTGCTTTACCTTGCGGGCCAAAACTCTACTATCTGCAGTACAAATGACTGTTTTGATCATGGAGACATGGGAATATATTTGAGAATTTACAGAACTTGGAAGCAAATATCATCATTGTGAAAAGGCCCCAACTTAATGATGATAGGCAGAATTCCACCCCTACAGGTTAAATTATTTGATTAAATTCTCTCAGAACAACATTTTTCAAGAATGAGGGCCCAGAATTACAGCCTTCATGTATTTAGGGGTTGATGGATGCTAAAACAGAGTTCCAAAAAGTCAGAGTCAGAATTTAAATACAGATAATTGTTAAAGTACATTATCACAACTTAATACTTAAAACCACTCAAGATGGCATTTCAAGCATTTAAAGGTAAATGCCTCATTAACAGATTGCTGCTTTTATGGTATGAGTCACTATCAACTTCTGTTATGATGATAAAAGCACACTGAAAGCCATCAAAAAAAAAAATAATTAACCCTGTACAAGACAGCTCCTTCGAGGTGCTGCCTTCTCTGTAGCTCAGGGGAAAAAAACCCCTCAAATACCAAATGCTACTTTCTTCCTGGTTAAGGACTTTCTTTAACGTTTTTTTCAGAACAGCATCTGGACTCTAAATATGTTCTGTATTTAACAACAAGGATGTGAAAAGTCAAAAGTTATTTTGACAGGCATTCTCCCCTCTAATTGGGGTTGCAGATAAGTCTGGCAGGACTGAAAGGAAAGAGCCAGTAATGGTGCACGGAAGCGACATCCCCCTGGGCTTTTTGTTCAGAGAGAGTGAGGTTCACTGTCATTCTTGCCCACTCCTTCAAGATGCTCAGTCCCGATATGCCAGCAGCATGAATTCAGTGGGACTGGCACCAGTAGCGTTTCCCATTATGGAAACGATGGTGAAGCTGAAGGCTGCAGGATGGACAGAGACAGCGTACACAGGATCTCTTCCATGCCAAGTTATTCTGTGCGAGGACCAAGCAGAAGGCCAGATCCTGAAGCCTTTCAAAGTATATGGTATTTAAAGAACCAGGTCTAATACTGAGGTATTATACCACAACTCATGAGCCTCACAAGCTTTCCTAAAGTTTGAGTCCAGAAAGTCATCCTGGTTTAACCTATGGATGCGAAAACATAGTACATCTTGACTCCCTGAGAGTCTGCCTAAGTACAGGCTTCAATATTTGACCCAGTATTTTGGGGCCAGAACACGGGAATCTAGCTCTGAACTCAGGGAGAAGCCAGCAGGGTAAGGGCACACTGAAATACCAGCTCTTCTGCTACACGGGGCTGAAGTGCAAAGCCCTGTCTCAGAGCGGGACCATTTTCAGAGCTTCACAATGTTCCGCTGTCCTCCTGTGATCAACCTAAGATTATTTCTTTGCCTTAGGGACCTGCTTCTCCTGCTCCGCTCCCCTGGATTTGATTTAGTTCTTGTTATTCAGGATGGCTATCGAGACTTAACATTTTGCCCAGCACCAGTTTATTCCCAGCTAGCAGAGACTCATAATTGGTAGCATAGTTTATTACGGAATTCGTTAATATTTGATTTTAAGGATGTGGCATACTCTGTAAGTGGCTGAAAATCAGTGTTGCATAACTGCTGCGATCTATTTAAAATTACATTTTTCTATCTTAGAAGTTCAAAAATTAACAAGGAAGAGAGAAAGAAAAAGGAAGCAAACTCAAGATTTGAACACTACCAACAAAGGCAAAATGGTTCTCCAAAAGCCCGACCGTGTAATGAAGAAACCATTAGTCTTCTTTAAATGCCCCATGCATATCAATTAATATCATAATAAATTCTTGTGCTTTCTTCTACTTCAGGCCACGAACGTTTTTCCCGTCTCCAGGAGGAAGACTCATGGATCAGAGGTCATCCCATGAACAATCACTGGCCTGAAGAAGAGCGCCAGTTTTTAATAACCTGTCAGAGACAGCCTCACAAGGCTACCTTGGAAACAGCGAACAGAGGCAACTGACTTTGCTTATAAAAACACAAGTTTCTGAAAATTCACAATACTTTTGACATTTCTAGTGATCATGTCATATTTCCTACATTAAACACGAGGCAGGCCACAGAAGTGTAAAAGGCAATTACTAAAAATAATTTGGAACACCTCTAAAATTTACGTGCTCATAAATCAGCACCTCATTTCCGAAATGCCCAGACTTAAAGACATTATTTCACCTACTACTGACATACAGTTACCTCTGAGGAAAGCACAGGGGCCGCTTCAGATTTCCAGATCTGCCTCCAGTGATTTGAAAGTATAAATGACCAAACAGCAGCTTGATTAACCGGCACTTTTCTGCTAAAGCTCGGATGAGCATGTAAGGACATTGGTTAATTACTCATGCAAGGAAAAGCTTCCCGCAACCAAATGACCTCCTTGCTCTTCCACAGCCCCCTCTTCCTGGGTAACCTCCCATCTTCCCACACAGACCAGGTGATGATAACCTTCTGCGTTTATCAAAAATTATGCTATTCAGTGGTGTGATTGCAAGAATTTAAAAAAATAGAAAAAGAGAAAGACCATAGATGTCCTCTGATTAACTAATATTTCATTAGAGTATAGAACAGCTGTAAAGTACATGTCCACCTTAATTATAAACAGTTTAGTTTTGATAAATTACATTAGATGAAAATTTAATATTGGAGCTATTAGAACTGGTTCATTAACCCTAACATCCCATTTACAAAGTAAGTAATTTCCATGGGCCCAGTATATGCCTTACACTGATCGAAGTAAGAATGAAGCCGGTATAAGGGTCATATTCAGCTCAACCTCAAGTGTACCAAGTATTTTATTTTCCCTCTGTATCTTTCATGTAAAACAGGCATGTGACTAAAATGAGCGAATGCCTGCTCAGAAAAAAAGGCTGTCCCAATTCAAGTATCATTAAAATAAAGAACAGAAAAATTAAAAAAAAAAAACAAAACAACAAAACCACAGAACCAAAAAACAACCCACGACTGGGAGGCAAAAAGCTCAATCTCTTCCAGATGAGCATCAAGCAGTGAAACGATGAATGTGCACAACCTCAAATAATGCATTTAGTGGAACAGTGGCAACTTTATGTCTGAAACAAGTGCCTGCAGTATAATACTAAGATATTGCTAAAATGCCTAGCAGTTATTAACATACGTACACCCTAAATTACTTCTCCAACTGCCACGCGACTGGATAAAAGAAAAGCAATTCCTCCATGTCAGGTGGCGCTCTCCTGCCATAAAAAGCTGAGGCATTGCGGTGCTCGAGGAGGCTCAGGCACTGCTGGAGGCAAACATTTCCTGAACCTCAATGCAAAACATCTAATTCCCCTTAATGCTTTTCTGAAGCATTTTGGGGGAAGTTCCCCATTCCTTCCCGGATGTGAAAGTCTTTCCCTGCTTGGCATGCAAGGATGCACTGGCCAGCTCTGGCCTGCAGCGGGAAAGTTCAGAAGGAGCTACAGGCTAAAACCTAAGTGTCGCAGCAATGACTACTGGGGTATAGGGCTCTGGCATGCTAAACGTGATTACTATTGCACTGAAAAAAGTTTTTTCTAATCATGTTCCTAATTTAACCCCACATTGAAACAACAGAAATAAAATCTCAAGAAATAAAATCCAGGAAAACGAACATAATTTGTTCCTTCAAAGCTACGTATGTTACTATGTAGCTACATCAGCTCATAGTTAATATTATACGTTATTGCTTTATTATGTTCCTACTAAATTCTTAGTTGCATAATGTATTAGTTCAGCTTAAACTGGAACAAAATGTCACGTCTCAGACAATTACAGCGTTATTTCCCAGTTGCTCAGTTTTTTTCCATTTTAGTTGCATACATCTACTACGCACCGTTATATTTCTCCACACATTTGTAACATATGACACGCGTACTGATTGAGCAACAGCAATTGTAAGGCAGAGGGAAAGTACAGATATCCCCATTTTCTGCTTATTTCTTAGTAGTCAAGGAGCAACTATTCTGCAGTGAAGATGGGAAAGACAGGAAACAGAGAAATGGAGTGGACTCCATAGTACCTTGAAGAAAACTAATGCAAGACTCCAAGGAAAAAAACCTCAAAGCTAGAAATAATGGTGTTCACATACGTTTTCCTGCATCTTGTGGCTCATGAGAGTGATTCTACTCTTATGAGATCCTTACTTTTTGTACATATATGATAATCAAGGATAGCATAAGGTGCTTAAATGCAGATGCAATACCATACAGCAAACCATTCCATATTACAACAGGTGGGAAAACCCCCAAACTGTGCTTCAAACTCTCTGGCAAACATTGAATTGCTTTGATTGAGATTTTACAAAAAATAAGATATATGCGTTCAGGTATGCAGTTGTAACTACTACCATACACCTAACTGAAAAAGAGCCGTTACCAATTGCATGTGGAAAACGTCCCATTTTCCCGTCAGCAAACAACTGCCCAAATAAATTAAAGTCATTTACATACATTGAATACTTTATTCAGTCAAGGGGAAAGGCATACTTTTCTGCATGCTCCAAAGGCTGTAACATTTGGCATCTCAAGGAAGTCTTCTTGGCACTTCTGCCTAGGGTAAAAAAAATTTCCAGAAACTATTCCTCATTGAAATTGCCAACGTTCAGTGAATGCCATTTTTCTGACATGTCTGTAGGTTCCCGTACCAAAGTTCAGATTCTTATCTTAAGATAGTGAAATTGGCACAGCCCACCTCTACTAGCACAGGTGCTATCTATAACAAGATCGCTCAGTGTATGCATAATAGAAATCTAATGAGAACTTTTCCTCTCTACTTGTGGTTCAAACCACCCTTGCACAGAGGAGACAGAATAACACAGACTGTATGTCATAACTACAAAGGTCTTGTAGGTTATTCAAAGTACATACTGTACATTATATCTCCTTTTGCTGATACAGTTCAACCCTAAATTATAAGGAACCCCTGTGATACCCATAACATCTTAGTATTGCCCAAAGTTTTTCATGCATCTCAAAGGCACCAAAAAACCTTCTGCCTGGGCCAATATTATATTAACAGTTACATATTAACACAGTAAGAAGAAAACCAAATATTAGGAGGATCATAACTCATGATGCTCTTGAAAAAAATTAGTCATAACTGAAGACAGGACTATTGGTATAAAGCTTGTAATAGGTATGTTACACCCTCAGAATGTACAAAAATGTCTAAATACAGCCATTATATATTCTAAGCATTCCACCTTCTCAATTCTGATGAGCCCTGCCGCTCATACTTATATAAAAATGTACATGAATGGATGTGTGGGCTGTGGTACAGACATACTTGTCACATGGGTGATGATCTCAACCACACGAAAACCCTTTCATTTTCACCAATCCCACCAAACACACTTCCCCTACATTTCTCCACCTACCTACAGATAACCAAATGAATGAAACTGATTGAACTGGTACGTGTAACAATTCGATCAGTTCTGCAAAAGGCTGTGAAGTACTTCCAGTTGTTTGATAGGAATTATGAGGAATATATGGAAGAGAGGGTGGCACATACACATTTTTGCTCCAATTTGGGATGCCCTGTCTGATGTACTGCCTTAATTCCAAACTTCTGTTTATATCCTATATTTCACTGCCTTAAGTTCCCCGTGCATTTCAGTATATCTTTAGATAGATGACAGGCAAACACAGGTGACACACAAATATACATTACAATGGTGACACAAGAGCAGTTTCATACTGAACCAAGCAGACTTCCCATTTTAAGCAGTATTTGAACTCTTTGACTATAAAAGCAAAGCAACAACTCCCTCATTTTCCAATCAACTTTTCTCGTGTATACTGCTGAGAATAAGATTTTTAGAAGTTGGACAATTTAGTTAGTCAGGACTTTGTAAGATATGAGACCATGAAAAATAATACTTATTTTTCAAAGTTGTTCTTAATTTCAAAAATCATATGGAAAGATCATTTGTTTTTAACATCCACTCTTCTGTAATGAGAGCTACAGTATAGAGACTTTAACTTTATGAACATCAACAAACATTTGGGTAGTTGAGGTCACCTCTCTGTGTTTTAAAATTTCATTTCATAAAATAGCTTCAAACACAGTATGGTTTGTTCACATTCCAATAAAATTAAAAAAATAGGCACCTTAGATTAAGCTCTTCATCATAAATAGCCTTCAGACTGCAAAACTGTGGTCTGACAGTAGTTTTAAGAGACACTTCACAGTGAGTTCATTAAAGCTCCAGGACCCCAGTTGCAGAGAGATTCAAGTCCTGGTGCACTTTTACCATCATCTTTGCCTTTCTGTAAAGCAGAACAGTTGACCACACAAGCTACAGCCCTCCTTCCAGTTGTGCAACCTCTTCAATAAACACCTTCTCAAATTCCAAGCCCTCAAAAAGCAGGTATTTTTTATAGGCACGGGTAGACATAAGTGGATATATGTTGCCCTAAGATGGTCAATTGATGAAAGACATGAAATGCCCTCATCCACTCCATTCATACCCTAGTCCCCTGTTTGACAGACCCTACTCGGTACTGCAGCACCTCTAAGGTAGTGTTGTTACCAGATTTTCCCCAACCAGCCCATCCATCTCAAAGCCATTAACTCTCCTGACACTTGTGCCTCCAAGCACCTGCGGGCAGTGAGCACAGGAGGTCTCTGCTGAACCCAATAAATGCAACTCACTACCTGGAGCCAGGGAACAACTCATCGCCTGCAAGTGTGAGCAGAGATGGGACACGAACCCTCACTCAGCCAGAGAAATAAGCCACACGGTACTTATTCAAGCCCACACAGCAACTCCACAGAGTCATATGCTCTTCCCAAACAGGTACATGCAGACAGAAGTCACAACCAGTGCCGAATTTGTGTATTCTTGCATATGCAAGAATACTTCTCCCTCTCCACAGTATGCAGCTAAAGTACTTTGGAAACCATATGCCATAAAGAGATAATTTATTGTCAAAATGCAAATCTTCAGAATATCTGTCTATGGGGCCTCTCCATAAATTCACATAAAACTATCAAGGCTCAGGCTTACAGCACAGCATAACCACATTGAACAGCGTTTCAGTCGCTCTCCAGATCCCCCAGTATTCTGGATACTTTCCAAGTAGTAATTAATAGAGTCAACACATTCCCAGTATTTGGTGTTGATTCTGAACCGCACAAAATTATCTCCTCTGAGAGTACTGAAATGCAGAACACATGAAATCACATTGGATGCTTTCAGATGTGGAACTTACACAGTATTTGCTGCGGATAATAAAATCTCATCAGCCCTTATTCATGCTGGATAATAACAATCTATTTTCTGTCAGAGCCAGGGATTTTTTTTTAAAAAAAACATGCCATCTCCTCCAGTTATGAAAAGAAAGAGCTACTTCTACAAAGCTTTATTTTACAGCAGTATCAAAATAATGTAAATAACACACTGGAAGCACCATGATGCAACATGAGCTTCATACAATCCAGTTTCCTACCACCAAATCACTGCAGAAGGGGAAAAAATCTGCCATTTGTGTGGTGCTTACAAAACAGCTGGACTCCCAGTCAACAGAGGGGCAAAGCCCTGTGTTTATTTCTGGAAGACCTACACAGGAATGGTGTCAGAACCAATTTGTCTGGCCCTGTGCCTCACCTCCAGCTTAAAAGACCACAGCTGAAAGGGTCATTCGATCCGTAATACCCTTGCAACGTCCTGCCCGGCTGAGCTTGCCCACAAGGATGCTAGTTCATGCCTGGTAAACAGCTTTGCTTGCTCGTTCCCACCACACAAGAAGCCACAGCTTCGTCACGGCACTCAGATAAAGTTTTGACTGTTGAAGGCGACTTCAGTGTCCTCTCCAGAAACACTGTGCACCCGTTTCCAACAGCGCTTCCAGCGCTACCCACCTCTGCGATGCACAGCCACGCAAACGAGCGAGGCATTACCAGATATGAATGTGATATTATCACATTATCAAGCCAACCAGGAGAATGCAATGCCGTGAGGAAAGACCTGTAGCAGTTGGTGCGCTACAGAGGTGACACAGATACGAAGATAAAAGGGAGAACTGTAAAAGTACAGGAATGCCTAAAAAGCATTCAAATATGATTGATTGTGTTTTAAGAGGAGACTAATTTCTCCTCCCCCCCCCATTTACAGCTCAAAAATGAACACCAGTTTGCTGCATACCCAGCTTTTTCTTATTCATACCCAAACACAGCTCTTGCACAGGGGCAGGTATTACCTGACCCCGAGCCTGAGCAACCAAGTGTCACTTTTATTGAGCTGCTGTAATTCTCTTGACTTCTGAGAATCAGACTGTTAGTGCATGTTTTATTCAAACCTTTAAAAACATTAATGTCTAAGTGTTGCTTTACAGATGTCTGAGTATCTCAGGGATAGTCCATGAAAAGGATCTAAAATAAGTTGTCCGTGATCTTAAGTTTACTTCACACACATGGAAGATTTTTAGGGCTCAGTGAAATAACAAATACCAACGTGCTTGGCTCAGGTCTTGATCTTGCAAAATTAGGTCGTCCCTCTAGCCTTCTACGGGAGAAGCTAATAATATTAAAAAAAAATAAATACTCTCTGCAACTGCATTTAAGTAAATCACCTAACTACTGCATATGTAAGTGAAATAAATGTTTTTATTTCTCCTACTAATTGAATACAGGAAGTACACAATTTTCAAATAGGGCTTTCCTGTTTCCAACAAAACTTCATTACTCAGTTGTAATTACTTCCTCTTCATTATGTAGTTTATAGGTAAAGAAGGAGAGGGAGGCTACGATTCCATGATGGTTAATATACATGTGGCACTCGGCAGAACAAGTGATGTTGATTAGGCAAGGGCACATAACTGCACCTTTGCTGAATTAGTCAGGGAACTTCATATCTGGCTTTTGCCAGCTTCACACAGGTTCACGGAGGAGAGCATAAAGCATGCCAGCACAAGTTTAACCTGCCAGGAATTTTGCAATGTATTTGAACCATCAGAAGGAATTTATATCCCAGAAAAACTCTGTGGTCAAACAAGGAGATGTGAAGAGAAAATAAAGTGGAACCAGAAGGGGAAAAGAGAAGAAAAAGGGAATGAATGGTGGCAGCTGGCGGAGGGGATCTAAATCCTAAATAATTAGGTTGGGCAGAAAATGACTTTTGAAGCAGGGACAGCCAGAACAAGGGAAAAGGCAACTTTCCAAATATGTCGGGGTTATTTAGGAATATAGCCGTATGGTATCAGGTGACATGTAAAGCAACAAGCTCATTTCTGTAGCAAGGTGGTGGCACTAAGGAGTCCAGGAAAGTAACATTCCAACATACTGTGTTAAGTTTCTTGCAAGGGACCAGTTGGGTTGATTCCTCCTTAAACATCTTTATATCCTTAAATAACCTCACAGTACCAGCCCTGTCCTCCCCCTCCCACCCTAGAAAGAAATAAACAGCACTCACTCTCGCTACAAAAAAAAAAAAAAAAAAAAAAAAAGAAAAAGTACGGCACGCAGTTGTGGTACAAACCAGCTTTTGTGAAAGGGAACAAGGGAAAACATAACAACGTTGCTACTTACATTCTTGTATTGCTGGTCTTGTTGATAATTACAGATTTTCCAGTCTGATCCACATTGTGATCCATTCCAAAGTAAGCTGCCACTCTGTGCACTAACATTCTCTGATATGATGACATCTGAGGGAACTTTTTATAGTGATTACTGGAAAAAAGAAAACAAATCACACTGATAATTACATTTCCCCCTGAGCTATAATTAAATGAACATAACAATACATTTGATAATTCAGTGGACAGAAATGTAACTGAAAAATTCTCCTTTGTGCATTTACATATAAATGTTCGCTACAAAAAAAAAGCAGACAAGAGAAAAGAATTATATTTTGAGTTTTGAATAAGTATATTTCCACGCACTACACTGGGACAAACAAAGCTTCATGGTATCAACCAAGTATTCTGTATATTGGCAATAACTTGTCCCTTGACCCAACACACACACTCACGCTTCTTCGCAAACCATCCTGCAGATTTGCTGAGACACTGGTAACAGCTTTCTGCCTTTCTCCCAAAGGTCAGATGCAGGGCAATGCTGGAAGGACTGAGGTTGGCAAATACTCCCTTTTACTCTCTTAGGAACAAAAATGTTTATTTCCCATCAGCTTAATTTCTTCCTCTGCTCCTATTCTGACTCTCTATTTTTTTAAAGCAGCAGAAACATTTTATTACAAAGAGCATGTGGCAGCAAGAATCCCTTCCACCCAAGTTCAGTTTTATTTTCCAATGCATTAGAATGACATAGCACCCAGGGAAATCAGTATTTGTTCGTCCTCTGCACTGAAAGCTTTACTTATATTTTTGCACCTAACTGAATGGAGCCAGAGGAAGCCACTGAGAAATTACGACAAAATGAAAAGCAAAAAGGTTTTCATTTACATCTACTGTATTTTAAGCAGTACCACCATGTGTCAGGAAATAAAAGCCTGATCTTGCAGCGTGCCAGTAACAGTGCTCGGGAGCACTGTGGTCCATATAAGCAGATCCCTCACACAGCTCATCTTGCTACGCGCACAGGTGACTTAATAACCAAGTGGGGAACTCGACTTACTTGTTGTCACTAATAAAATCAATAATTTCTTGTTCCATTTTCAAGAGTATCATTCTGTCCCTGTCAAAAAGAAATGCAAGGATTTGTAGCATCAACTACCAATAGACATTTTAGATTAAAAAATTGAATATATCAACGTTTGTAAGGCAATTTTGCAAGTGTTGTCAGCTGTCTTGATTAAAAATGAAACATGCTGTGCCCTGGTGCATCTGGAAAAGATTGCAGCCTGCTTTGCTGCACCTTCGCTGACACACATGGCAGATTTAGCTCTTCCCTGAGTTGAACTATAGTCTGAGAGGGCTTTCAGCCACACCAGGCTGTGATCAACACCTTGCACACAAAGACTCTGACTGCTATGGATAGCTTTGGTCCCTATTCACCCTTTTTTTTGATGGAAAATTATATTTCCAGCTAACCTAGCTCTTTCATGAGGACAGCTGCTACCAAAGAAGTTTTCAACATTTTGTCTGAGACATATCTTCCATGAGGCACTGATTTGCAGGCAAGAAGACTGGGTACATCTCATCTAGTTAGAGAGAGCACAATGGAGAATAACGCCTTTGAGCTATTGCTCCCAGGAGGCAATGCCGCAGTATTTTTCAGTCAAAATGCTCCATCTTCAACTGGAATGTCTCTGATGTTCCTCCCCCACCCCCCAAGCCAAAAACATTAAAAAATCTCCCCAGCACATTCCCACACATACATTTTTTTCTAAGCTTGACAGAGTCCATCACTCGTTAGCTTTTTCGAACGTTCTCATTTTGTGCAGATAAAACAATTCAAGGACCTTATGTCATCTCTACAAGAGATTATGCAAGCTGTTAAGTACCCTACTATTCCTAGTTCTCCTGTAATCGCAGAATTACATGGTACCTATTTAAGGGATTCAACTGAAACAAATGTTAAAAATCACAACGTATAAAAATGCTACAGACCCCTTCCTTAGGCATTCAGAGGCAAATTTAATGTTGAAATGAGCTCACTGCTCCAAGTGAAAACTATGGGAATACTGAGAGCAGAATTTGGCATTGCACACAGGATTTTAATTGTGTACAGCATTGCTGAAAGAAAGCTACTTTATATTCACGTACAAATCTCTAACTGCAATGGTTATAATATATTACTGCTAAAATCATGTAGAGCTATATGCAGGAAGGAAAGGACAAAGACCAGATGCCACTGAAAGTGAAATTAAGCAATAGGTGACTGGACAGGGGAAGTAGAAGTTGATGACTCCTCACAGCTTTTTGCTCAGTTAACAACCTGCCTCCTTTACGTTTTTCCATATCTGGAACTAATAAAACACAGTGTACAGTTACGGGAACTCATAGACTGCCAGCTATAATTTCAGGAGTGCCAGCTCTAATGCAGAAAATACCTACCTGGGGTTATTCTTTAATGTGTTAATGAGAAACTCATGCAAATCTATGCCTGTTGAGTCTGTATACTCTTGACTGCAATCTGAAAAATAAAAACAAACACCACCACCCCCCTCATTTATTTCATTTCAACAGTTACAATTAAGCTATGCTGTAAATCAAAATCCATTTTCCAGCAACAATCTGAAAGCATACACTCTGAAAGAAAATGTTCATTCGGAGTTCAGCCAACAAAGATCTACACTCAGAAGCTTCAGGTGGATGTTCACGGTTCCTCTGTACCATTCTACTGAGAATGCAACACCAAAGCTAGACACTGACAGAAAGTGCTCGTCATTTGAAAATCACAGCAAACCTTCAATGCCACTCAAGACCCTGCCAATTTCTTCCTGCAAACTACTAAATAAAATTAAAAAAAAAAAAAGAAAGAAAAAAGTTTAATTCATCAATGTCTCTTTGCATCACTTAATAAATGCTGTACACCTGGAAAATGAGGCATCGTGCCAGTGGGAATTCTATTTGCATTAACAGACTGAAACCCAGTGACGCCTGAGAGTGGGCAGGTAATAGGGATGCGTGACATTAGTCAGAATTCATTTTTCAGCACTGCTATATCTCCTTACTCAAAAGTACACACAGATCCTCAAGCTGGCGTGAACTGTGAGAGCTCCATTGAAGCCAACTGACAATTCACACCAGCTGCGGATCCACACCCAGGTAGGCAATGATTATTTTTAAGAGATTATACTGCAGCTTTGTACCATGGATTAATAAAAAGATTTTTAAAAAAATACTATATTAAGATACAAAAGTCTTTTCTGAAGAAGTCTTAGTAGGTGCTAATAGTAGATTTCAATGCAGGTTAAAGGTCATGGATGGATTTCCTTACAGCATTTACAAGAAATTCTCCATGAGACAGGAGCAATAGTGAAGAGGATTACTCTCTACTGCCTACATTGCACAAATGACATGCCAATACGTTATCATTAATGGGGAAAAAAGTGCAATAGTCTTACACTTATCATATAAACACAGATATATTTACATATATATGTGTTTATAGCAACATGGTTAAATATTCAAAAGAATGATTTTACATTAAAGAAAATTAATAACCTCCAATACCACCCTCAGACTTTGGAAGGTTTCACTTTCAAAACCCAGGTTTGTATGAAAAATACTCTCATGCACAGACATTTCAGGTTCCAAATTTTCTCAATGGATGAAAACACTTCTACTGTGTATGTATATACAAATAAAGAAATGCATGCTTATAAAAACATGCAATCCTTTTAATAACAGTAACTATAGCAATTTAAATATTTTTAAGTTCACCTTTTGATAACATTCTGATCTTGTTTTTTTCACTGTTTTTATCTTTTTCTTTATTTTTATCCTTCTCTTTTTCTTTCTCGGAGTCATCTTTACTAGATTTGTCTTCTTCTTGCAAGCTAGGAAAACTTGAAAGCTGTAGTTGGATTGAGTCCTGTTGGGGAAAAAAAGAAAGATGAATTTAGGGTCGGATTCAGCAACCTTCCCATGGCTTCCAACCTGCAGAGATTTGTGTTAAACTACGTGTAGCTAGAAAAGCTGAAGCCAGATACATTTCTTTCCTATTTGAAAAAATGATTTTTTCCCAGGAGAATAATGGCATACTAGAGGCCAAATTGTAGTGGTAAGTGTATTGCTTCTCTAATATTTGAATACTATAAACTTTTATAGTCTACCTGTATTAATGGCACTATGTTCTTCCACACTTTAGTACATGTCACTTAAGACTTATTAGAACAGTGAAATATATTTTATAAGGATTTTCTTAATGAATTCTATAATTTAATCAATACTACACATGTTAAATGATGATAGGTGGATAGATGTCTGAAAAATATAACTTCCCCCCCCCCCAAAAAAAACCCCCAGGTTCATGCGTACTGTTTTGCACATGTAAGCACAGTATCAGCTAGACTGAGCTTTCAGGCTCTGATGATAGAAAAGTGCCAGCAAATTATGAACTCACTTGTATACAAGAGGACTTACTAACTTATCAGGTACTTTATCTTTACAGACATATGCAAATATGCCTTTAGTAAGACAGGCAAAATGCGCACTGTGATTTTCAAACAAGTTGTGGTAAGTGAACTTCTCCAAGGCATCACCAGTTTTATCCTCAAAAATTCAGTGTTTCAGAGACTATGAGTCCCTTTGAAAGCATGCTTCAGCTTTAAAAACTTCAGTTAAAACTGAGAATTCAAGCTGGTTTGCATTTTCTGATTTGCTTTAACAAACTGGTTATTTCCCACTTACAACATTACTTTATATTGGCTCTGTTTTAACAAAACCCAAATTGTTTTCTTTTGAAGTTACCATGCCTTAATTTAAATATTTCAAGAAATGCCAACCTGTTTGGATAGAACTGAAGGAAGCACACTTCTGTGTTCATATTCTTTTGAAGAAAAAATGGCCAAAATAATACTATATGCTTAAATAGTGTAAAAATGCACATTTGAATTAAGCTGTCACAAAACTCCCTGGTAATGCAGTTTTCTTTAATAGAAGAGAGTCCTGCATGCCTGATAATTTTTTCGCATAATGTTAATGAAAACCAAATTCACCAATACTGGAGAAAAATCAAAGTTTCTTGAATGCTAGTAAATTCCCTTCCTTCACAACTTTTCAAAGAATAGTAGCATACCAAAAGATCATTACAAAACTTTAAAGTAAGGGGTGGGTTTTTTAGACAACCAGACCATTATGAATTCAAAAGATGCTTTTGATAATTATTGCAAGTTTTATGTTCCTGGATTTTTTAGAGAACTACAAATCAGCCACCACAACACATGTAAGACAAGATCCTAACAGAACAAGATATCAGCATAAACATGCCACAGTAAGACAGAAATTCGGTAATTTCTCAGCTTAATCATAATCGACTTTTTGTGAACTTTGAATGTGGCACAAAGGACTTGAGATGAAAAGCACTGTAAAAGAGAAACAAAGCTCTGGAGCCAAAACTTAACCTGAACTACTGTCCTTAATCCCTACTTCTGTTAGCTTTGTCTGAGACTACTGGTGAAAAACTGAGCATAAAGAGGGAAAGAGTGGGAACTCCTGGTCATTTGAGATAAGGATACATAGAAAAATGTTTGCTAACCTGTTCAGTTGCACTCAGAGGACTAACATTATGCCTGCTTGCTTTCATTTCCAATGGCAGTTCGATCTCTCATTCAAACAACAAACTTTGGATCAACCACTGCCATAAGACCCTGAAGGATGACTCTGATTCCCTGCACTGCCTGGAGCTGAGCGACTGTGCCACTGGCTTTTCAGAACAGGAGAAAAATGTAACTGGCCATGCTGTTCCCAGGACATTAATCCTAACCTTCACAGTGGTTGTTAAAATGCACTTATGAAAAGAAAAATGACAGACTTTACACGTAAGCACACATATGAACATACAGTAGATACCGTCTTACATGTAACGTAATACTTAAATATTTGCACTATAAGAAACACAAAAAAGGGCTGTAGAGTCGTGAAAGCAAGCTACTGTGTATTTTCTTAGATTTTTATTGATTTTTCTCAATAATAAAATACAATGTTAATAAATACATTGATACAAGGTAAGTATAGTGAACAACAAAATAAATGTTCAAATTGCAATAATACACTTCTTGGTCAATAGTATAACATTAAAGGCAACATTCCTTTTAAGTAAGGACATAGTGAACCATCAGGTAAGCGTTCAAGATCAAGTAATACAGGTAAACAATTTTTTTCCCTATACAGGAAAATGAAGGCAAGTATTCAAATATAAATACAAACAGCAAGTCTGCAGTACAATCCATACTCAGTAGTTCTGGCAATGTACCATACATTCTCTGGTAATTAATTGCCTGTGCTTTGTAAACCATTAAGATAAAAATAATAATTAAAAAAAAAAAATCCAGACCAAAAATAAGCTTTTTCTCCTCTAAAGTGAAAGCAAAGCAATTCGGTTGGCACAAAACTTCCTGTATCCTTCAGCCAGTCCAAGGAGGAGCCTGCAGGTCCAGCTTCCCATAGCAAAGCTGAGCCGCATTCATTAGTAAAAGGTCCACGACAGCAAAAGTGCAATTCCTATCTAATTAATTACACCAAGCCAATTGTGTCTTTGGGAAATGAATGCTGGGGTCCAGAGAGGCATTTTTACCTCCCATAAACGTTTTGATATGGTCAAAGAAATCTTTGCCATGGCTGGGCAAGTCCGGTAAGACCAGATGCTGTGTGAAACAGGAACCCCTCCTCTGCCTGGCGTCGGGGTGCAATTTGGACAGGGATTTTGACCTCAAAACCTGCCAGTCTCTCTGATGTTTAATACAGGTCCTGTGCAGTACATTATAAACTACCACGCAATGCTTGATACAATCTCTTTGTATTATTCTCCTTTTCATTCTCCATTAAATGATAGAAGATACAAATGAAAGCAGAACAAAAGCCACGCATCTTGAGTAATGCAAGTTAAGCAGAAAGCGTATACCTACGACAGAACAACTGATAAAATAACCTGCCTGTCTACTGCATAAAGCATCATCGTAGAGCAGTAGAACATGTAGACGTCCCCCTGCTAAACAACTTGGCTTTTGGCCTTTCAAAAAATGCTAAAAAAATAGAAAAAACTCTCCATACTTATGAGCTAAGAGGAGAGCTGGATTTGTTTCATTTCAAGTCAATAGAGGAAACGGTGAGAAAGTACACTTAAATGTGATTCTTTGTTTTTGTGCTAAGCTCACAAGAAGTCACTTGCTCAAGCTCCCTCGATGGCTGATCTCATTCGCACATAAACATCTCATAAATTATAGGCAGTGCTCATGATATTTTGGTTTTGCTGGGTTTTTTTTAAGCCTTGCTCTTACCAGGTGAGCAAAGAAGAGCATCTGAGGTTTTTACTTTTGCTTTTTGGGGTATTTTCTGAAGTTAGCTTACAAAGACTGCCACCAGTGTTTCTGTTCAAGGTAAGGGGTGCAGGGGACAGAACTCTACCAGCTGCTGGGAATACAACACTACCAGTACAGATAAACTCAAATACACGCTTTTTGATACTGGAAAATCTACACCAAGAGTTTAGAAGACAAATGGCACTCAGTAGGAGGCATCTTTGGCTCTACCAAGGTATTTTAGAGAGCAAAAGACCTGTAAATTTTATGTGAAAGGGGACACTGATATGAACTGGAGTCTCAGAGGAACCAGAAACCAGAGCATATGCATAACTGTATCTGGTGCAGCCTCGAAAGAGAGAGCCTTAGAGAAAAGAACATATATTAATATTCTTTTTGATTGTTACTATTTTTTTTAATTTTAAAATCTGAATTCTTTTGAATTCTTTTCCATTTGCTGAAATTTTCAGGGGGTCTGGAAAAAAAAGCAAACAACACCCTGTGATATAGTATAAAACTAATATTTCAAAAATAAAGTTCACGCTAAACCAGATAACTTCATAAAAATGTGTTCATTGTTGGATGTAATTTTTCCCCCAAGAAAGACATTGTTAAATGCCCAATTAAGTAACATAATCATGCAACTGAACGTGGAGGTCAACCATGCAGCTAACAGCAATGATTGCAAGTGTACCTGATTATCATGAATATTTTCCGCTCCCGGGCGAGGGGATGACTCTTCACACACAGCAAGACTCCGGACGAGTTTTCCCTTAGCTCCTGACTGAATAAGAGAGAGAAAACAAAACAGAGAACACTACTATTGACCCCAAGTCACATAAGCTGTGCATATCAGCTGTCCCTAAACATCACAAGTAACTACTACCCACCCAGCCAGCAAAATTATATCTGCCTTCCACGCAGATAGAAGATGATTCTAAGCAACGAGCCATTTGCCACACTGGGGAGGTGGTAGGTTTCTTTCTCCTTTTAATCATTTCTACTACAGTTCACTCACTTCCACCAAAAATCAGAACGGCAAAGAATAGATATTCCAATACTGAAGGTAATTTAACATGAAGTTAAACTCAAAGGTTCCTTTTGTCATTTGGTTCGAGGGGGTTTGTTTGTTTGTTTTGTGGGTTTTTCCTCCCCTCTCTTCTCCTAGTAGTATTACATCCAAGGAACATGGACAGTAAAATGTGAAAGTTTTGGGGTCTGCACTTGAAAAATTAAAAGAAGGTTTGGGGTTTTTTTTTTTGTTCCTAGAATCTCCTTCCTCCCCCCTTCCCCTTAGGGACCTAATCAGTCTTTGCTTCTTCATGTCAAGATTAGTCCATTAAAATAAAATTCAAACAAAAATTTTAGTTACTAAAGGAAAAAGAATGAGCTTTTCCCTTCCCCAGTGGCACACACAAGCATGCATGCTGCCTAAAACAAGCACACCGCGAGCCCAGCAGCATAGAAGTATGATGGATAAATAATGGGGAGCCTGACACATTCTATCTAGAGGAAGTCTTCTGCCTTTGTGCAACAAGATTATGGGGTAAAGGGGAGGAAAAAACCCACCACAAACAAAAAAAAAAAAACCAACCACCACACAAGTGATGAAAGGACAACATTTCAATTGCAGACAGACATTTGATTGAAATTCTTTATCCTACCATGGCATGCAATTCCAAACAGAGATGGACCCTTACCTTGGATCTCTTTTTCTGCTGGTTCTGATTTGCACCTCGTTTCTGCGTATGGCAAAAAAGAGAAGTAGTTATCGCTTCAGTGGAAAATATGGACGACAAGAGCATTACCAATAAACAAAGAGACTAAATCACTCCTAAATGATATTTTAAACAGCTGCCGACTGCAAAAACAACTTCCCCAAACCCAGTCTGGAAAGCAGGGAAAAGCCAAGAATCATCTCTGCTCACTTTATTCATTTTAAGAACAGGTATAAAAACACAACAAAAAACACACTGTACAGTTTTCTGTAATTTTGAATATAATAAAAAATGTAAGAAAAGGCATACTTAAGTAAATGCTCCCCCTCTCCAAATTCCTCTTAAATTGTAGTGTCCCCCTTTATTTTTATATTCGATTGAGCAAAAAGGCTTAAAACCCCCTCATCCGATAAAGTCTTCTTATCAAATTACCTTCTTAGGCTTTGCATAACAACTTTTTGTTGGCAGTAACACCTACAAACCAAACCACACATTAAGTAATTATTCATTAGTATTACCTGTAAATTCATGAGATCAAGGTAGTTTTCTAAATCCCCAAAGAGGGAAAACAGTCAAATATTTCACCAAGGTTTAACACAGACGTCTAGGAATTAACTTCTCAGAAAAATTAATAACATGGACAGCAGCCTAAAGAGCTTGAAAGGTATAACAAATAACAGCATTTATTTGTTAAAATAAAAAAAAAATAAATAAAATTAAAAAAAAAGAAAAAGAGACAGTCTCAAAATTATGAGAGGAAAAAATATGGGAAGCGTAGACAATGAAAGAGATCATAGAAATGGAAAGGCAATGGTAACGCATTGACATTTAACCCACCCATTCACTATTCCTGTCTTACCTGCAGCTCTGTCTTGGCATCGCTGAGCTTCTCCTCCTTGTCCTCTACTTCCGAGCTTTCAGATTTATTAAGGATGCAGTTGTCCGGGTTCCCTTCGGAGATGGCAGTCTCCTGCTCTTTCGCAGCTTCCTCTGCTGTCTCCTGGTTCAATTTACCTTGCTCAGACATTCTTCCAGACAGAAATTAAAATAACAAGGTTTGGTGACCTGAAAGGTCAAGATATCACAACACAAACAGACAAATACAAAAGAACACTAGGGGTGAATTTTTTTTTATTTTTTATTTTTTTTTTAATTCCTAAGTCAGTCATTTAATTTCTTCTGCTGAACAAACCAAAATGCACAGCTCAGAAGTGGAAAGCTATGTAATTCCCAGCTGAAAAGACGTACTGAACTGACAATATTGGATAACGTGATGCTATTCTGCTGTTAAACAACCAGAGCTCCAATCTAATCAGTCTTGGAGAGCAGATTTAAGGTAAGGTGCTGCGACTCCCCAGCCCTGTCTCTCCCACCCCAGCACCAGGACTGCAGAGGTGCAGGCAGGGACAGTGAGGGACTCTCTGCTGTAGAGCTCAGCCGCACCAGGCGGGAAGGACCCATTCAGAATTCCAGGTCTCTGGCATCTCAGTGCTCTCCTCCTCTTGATTTCCCCCTCCCCTTCTTTTTTTTTTTAATAAAAAAGAACAGCCAAACAAAGAAAACAAACAGAAATAAAAAGCAAGTGTGAGCAACAACACTGTTTTTAGCACTCAGCCGTGGGTTTTGTACATAGCAGCAGCCTACAGTGCTCACTACCATTTTTAAAAAAAATATATATGTATTTGAATAGGTAATAATTCAATACAAATATGAAATCTAAATTTGGCAACAAAGGTTTCATGGTCAACGTTTTCAGACATCAAACTGACAGCTCCATTATTAAAATCCTAAGCCTCTTCCCAAACCCCATGTCACTCTCCAGCACTATGAAAATCCTACAGGAAGCCCTTGGCAGGTATTTCTAATGAAGATATCTTAACTGAACTGCATTTAGTCTCAGCTCACAATGGGTTGTTGTACAGAAGCTTTAAAGGCTTTTCAAAGTTAAAGCCTATTATTATTTTCTCTCTCTTTCTCTCTCCCTCTCCCCCCAGTTCCCTCTTGAAGCCTCCCCCACTGATCAATTGTCAAATGAGACTCATGAATAATTTAACTTTTCTTTCCCCATCCGTTTGGCTTAAAAAGTATCTTCAGGAAAAACAACTGCGGTTGAGAAACGGAGTTACTTCAGAAAGGGTCTTTTGCCCTACCTTGCCACTTCTCAACAATGAGACACTGGCTATTAAGCAAAACCACACTTTGCCATAGTTGTTGGTTTTGGTGGTTTTTTTTTTTTTTTTTTTTTTTTTTTTTTAACAGCTTGTAATTGAACATTCAACAGACATGACATCACTTACCTTTATTTTTTTGTTAGGCTTTAAGTGAAAAAAATAAGCCCTACAGAGTTTTAAAAACTTAGTACTTCCAATTTTTGCTTTTGTTTTGACACTGTAAGCAGATAAAACCTTTCCTACATAATCTTCCCATTTAAGAAGGATTGTGGATTCCACAAGAAATGAAGCTACACGGATCCTAAATGAACCGTCTGGAATATGAAGCTCACAAGTTAGCTCGCAATAAGCCAACTCAAGCTTCAAGTTGTTCTCCTTCCTCCCACCACCCTCCCCAGGAAGTCCCATGGTATTGGCCATTCTGCAGCTACAACTGAAACTTGGAGCGCTTTGCTAAAAATTCAAAACATGACGGAATGGCAAGACCTGAAACTGATCTCTTAGATAACCCTTAATTTGTTAAGGATTTACATCAAGAAATGCACATGCATGCACAAGTTCTTCATAGACATATTACCCCCGCAGCTCATCTGCATGCTTACACAGCGTTCACAAAAACAATGACACTCATAGTTTACCAGCTTCCCCAAAGAAGCCATTTACCTGAAAAACTGCTATAATTTCCGCTGTCTTTCTAGCGTCTTCTGTTGCTCTTCGCTGATTAAGTCCACACAAATGATCAATGACAACGTGAGTCCCATGTCCCCATTAACAGTTCAGAGTGCCAATCTCCATGCTGGTCCTTCAGAGAGTGTGACGGATCATAGTCAACCTGGAAAAAGACGAAAAGTAAATAACAACAAGGGTAACGATCATGGTACAAGGTAAGGATGCAATAGATAGGACCAGATTTCTAACACTAATGACCAGCTTCGAGCAAATCACTTTCACAGCTTGATCCAGCTCCACCTGTCTCAAAACTGCCTGCTTCTTCTCTAATGAAGGCTAGAGCCGGCTGTTCAAGTCATAACAGCTCCTACGCAAGGAGCTAAAATTAACAATTGCATTATGCACTGAAGATTACTCATTTCAATTTTAACCTTTTTTAGTGAATTCCAGCACTTTTCATTAAAAAAAAAAAGCATATATACATATTTATATATAAGCTCATCTGTTTGCTTCAACAGAAATCAATGAGGGCATGAGGAAAAAGGACTTGCCTACTTTTTAACTACGGCTTCTGCTCCCATTAAAATTTCAACAGTCAAACACTACTGAAAGAAGCAGCTAGGTGGGTGCTTTTAGAAAGTGACCTGCTTTGCCAGGGTGGTGAATGGAGACGTTCATTTAATAAACCGAATAAAAGTTGAAATGATCAAGAATGGGAGGACGAGAAGGAAGAAATCCTATACTCCGAAAAACAGCCAGCAGAAAATCTTTCTTTTGAGGCACTGTGTGAGGAGGGGAAAGGAGATCTCCAGGTTACGGTTTGGAAAATCAACCTGAAGAACGAGTTGCCTCAGCAGTGCAATTTCTACTGTTTATCAGGATTGTGTTTGCCAGCTGAATAACTGATCTGACAGAAAAGGAGCGTTTTGGGATGAGTCGGACTGATTTACAAAGCCATGGCCGTGCGCCGAACTGTCATGATACAACAGGCACCTCTTCTCAAGGCTTACATGTGAATCACAGTTGAAGCAATTAGTGCAAATACACAAAAACAGCAAATAGGAGGAAACGTATCATTCCACTTGGAGGAGGGAAAAAAAAAAAAAAAAAAAACACAAAAAAACCCACACCAAAACTGAAAGTCATCTCACTCTAATATTAGACTCCTTGTTTCTGAGGCACATTTTAAACTGCCCATGGTTGCAATTGCTATACAGTATGGGGCAGCACGCTGGAACTCACCACATTAAAAGAGCTGAATTTCATGCACCAGAAATAGAATTCAGCCTTTCACAAAAATCAAGTCCTGCTCTCTCCGGGAGCTCAGGCACACAGAGGAGACCAGCAGGCAGTTCTATAAACTACCACTGCCAGCCTGCAAATTTATATACATAACAGTATTTCTTGTCCTCAAACCACTTAATTTGTACAGAGTTAATACAAAGTATATCTGTACAGAGAAATACAAAGTAAGTGTTCCCACTCGCATTTTAGTATTTTATGAATTTTCTCTCATTGACAAACATAGGATCGTGATGGGAGTGGCAAAGGAACAATATGGAAAATTATGCCTAAGCGCTCAAGCACATGCAAATATTTCATGGAGCCAATACTCGGAGAGAAAAGAGGGAATAAAACACTGGCTTAAAAACTTTTAACCCTTCCATTAACCCTTTCCCTCACACTTCCAAAAGAAAGATAGGGGGAAAAAAAAGTATCAACCAAAACCAACCACAAAGCAAAAAAACCCAAAGAAATACAGGGCTTTACAGTTTCACCTGGAAAACAGCCAGCGGGGGATAGACTGCTGCAATCAAACCCCTCCAAAATTAACTGAAAAATAGATAGCTGTACCAAAATCACGACACAAAAAAATAGTTTCAGGATTCTTCAGTATTACCATGTGTTGTGAATTAACTATTCATGACAAACAAACAGAGCAAAACAAAAACCAGACAACAAACCAACCAAACAAAGGGTATCATATCCAATAAGTGAAGAGATCTGCCAAGACTCCAGTAAACAGCATTTCTGGTCTTGTGCCACAGATGCTCAACATAATCTTATCATGCTTTACCAAAGACATATTTCTTCATAAACTGAGCTCCCCATATTGTTACACTTAAGATCAGATGCCAAAATCATTTTTCACTGGCGATGTACAAGATGACCATAGAATCTTAAATTAAAACAACAAAAAACCCATAAATTTCCCCAAGAAAACATAAGCAAGTGGAAAATAAGCTTACAGTGTGCAGCTAGCATTTTTCAAACCCGCAATGACAATGTTTCTTAGGATGATCCTTTTAAAAAAATCCTTCATAATTATCTTCTGGGGGGAGCAGGGGGGGAAGGCAGGAAGAACCGAGACGTATAGCAGTCACAATTGAGCTCTTCACCTTTCTTGATATAAATTTCCTCCTCCTCCTCCATTGAGCAATTTACAAGTGATGACTAATCATTTACATACTACAATACGTAAAATACACTTCTGGTTGTTTGGGTGGGTTTTCAAAGGGACTCAGGTTTCTATAAAATACTTTGGGAAGGGTATAAATAGCAAAAAGGAATCAGTCAGAAAATAGCCATTAAGAGTGAGGCATTTTCATTGAAAATACGTCTCTTTCTCACACGTTTCTAGGATATCTGGTTATTCAGTGATGAATGCACTTTTTACTATTCTCAGTCCTGCAGTGACAGCACTGCTATGGAAAAACATACTGGATTATTCTCTTTCTTGCACATCAACAGAAATGTCAGTGATGATTTGACTGTCAAAACCTTCAGTACCAAAGTGACGCAAAAGGCTGAACAAATGCACTTGTATTTCTGATCCTCAGGTAGAAACCGCAAAGCTTGTTGCTAGGCAAAAACAACCCTCTTTACTTGCAAGTGAGCAAAATTTCATAGGGGTGTTGGAATCTTAGAAGCGGTCTACAAGAGCTTGCGGCACAATTTCAGCCTAATTCCTTACAGCAACTTGAGTATTGCACACCGCAATGCAGCACAAAATACAGGTGCCCAGCAAACCATTTGTAGAACCACTTTAATGGAAATATAATGTCTGTACAGAATTTATAAAAAACAGCTGATAAACAAACACTGTGAGATGGAGACACTGATGATTTTTTTTTTTCTTAAACTGCTTTCTTTATTAACAGGATTTTCACTTTAGAAGCTGAGAGTACTACTGAGCTTGAGCAGCTACTGCCAGAGCTCAAAGAGAAAGAGATGGGACAAGGCACGTATGGTCACACACGTTCATTCGACACACGCCATGTAGATTCCAGGTAAAGTCTGTGGGAAGGAATACACTTAATTTAATGCAAGAGTTTAAAAACTATACCCAGAAGAAGAGCTGTCAAAAAAGCACAAAACAGAAAAATGGGCAAAGACATCAGAAAGCCCCCCTCAATGAACATCTGACAGCTGACCATCAACTGAAATTAAACAGAGAGACATCTGACAAAACCCTAAGAGCCCACCAGAGAAGAGTAAGCCATTTCTTGTATTACATATCAGGAATCGTTTCGATGGTCTCAAACGTATCACGTACCAAAGCAAGAATTTTGATATCCTTATGCTCCCAGTAATTATCATCATGTCCTCTCTCAGAAGGGAAGATGAGCAGGCTTTAAGGCCAAACAGCATGCTCTTAACCAAGAGCAGGCAGCAACAGGAGGCAGGATTGATCCCTGCCAGAGTGAAACCCAGGGTGTTTTTCTCCAAATAAAGCTGTTAAGCATAGAGGTAAAAATTATTTGAGCCTGAACAGCTCCTGTAACTAAAAACTGGTTGATGTTGGTGGTACCTACATGTCAGGATCCTTCACATCCCATAGTGATTCTACACTTGCATGAATGGCTCACAGGTACAAGCCTGTGAGCTGGAAGCAGATATGTCAGTCATGATTTCCACTATGCGATATATACCTCATCCATATGTATAAAAGATAGCTTTGACTCATTATTGCTAACTCACTCATCAGATTCCTAGAAACCACTGGAAATGGATTATGGCATTCTCTTAAGATTATCAGTACGCACCACCCTCAATGTTGCCAAACTCTCGTGGCTTAAAGCATAAACTTCCTGTTATTTGACATTTACTTAAAAATTCCAGTTCTTACCATCAAGCAAACCTATAAAAATCTCAGGTTTCACACTGAAAACAAAAGCTTCAACTCACTGTGGCAGCTTCAAAGAAAAACTTCAGGATATAAAACCTGTTGTTAAAGAAAAAAAAAAAACAAACACAAAAACACAAAAATCCCCAAAAGACACCCCACCACCAAGCCCAACAAAGGCAAGTAAAATAAATCCTCGAGTTTTAGTTTGAACACACTACTACTCAGTTGTCAGTCCTAGTCATCAGGACCTACATCATTAGACAGGTGGTACTCTGGGCTCCTTCTCACTGTTTTCCCACATTTCCCACAGAAATACACGTATGCACTTAGAAGCCAAGTTTGCTGCTGCTTATTAACATAGCAGGATAATAATCCATGCCAGCTCTCGCACCAAAATGTTTTAGGATGAAAAAAAAAATATTAAAATAGCATAAAAATCAAGGCTGTGAAATATGTGGAATCCTACAAGTTCGCTGGTTGTTAAAAGACTGAAGACTAACCCTTAAAAAACAAGGGAAAAAATGCTTTTAAAGGAAGTGTTTGAAGCCTTATTTTACTTCCCACCTCCTGTTGTCTTCACTTTGTCCCCTCTCCATCATCACCACAAAAACAGATATACTGATTACCTATGTTTTCCACTCCTACGTGCCCTGACTGTTGCAGGTAAAAGGTTATTTAGACTCATTTACTGTTGGCACTTTAATAGAGACTGTCAGCAGATGCATTATCTTTTTTTTCCAAGAATTACAGAAACATGAGCATCTGTGTACAAGCAACAGCGCAGAGGCCACTGACCCACCTTAAGCAGGCCAGCAAACAATCATCAGTGGTCAAATTTGATGAAAGCGGGGCGGATTGAAATGCATTGAATCAGCTTTCAGTTCCTACACAACAACCAGTTGCCTTTTAAAGGAGGAGACAAGATGATATGAAAAGCAGCACCCCAGCTGAAGCCTCTATCTTGAATAGCACTGGCTTTCCTCCCAAAAGTGCACTAAGAACAGTCTAACAACAACAACAATAAAAAAAAAAACAAAAAAAAAACAAAAAACAGAAACAAAGCAATCTTGTGGTTTACATTCGATTCCTTTTTTTTCAAAGGGATCCTCTTGTTCCTAACGGATTGCCACCAATATTTTCCACTTTAATCCTCTGTCAGAAGGCCTCATGTCAATGTCATCATCTTCAGCCAAGTAATAATGATGATGTTCCCTCTAGCTTGTTATATTTCTGCAAAGCTAGAAGCTTCACCCAGGAAAATAAATATAGATGGCCTATAGGGAGAGCCTATTTTGTTTTAATACTTAAGAAAAGGCTCAAAAAAAATGCTCTTTTATCTGTCACGATGACCATTTGAAGTCTTCCAGGATCAGCATGAAAAGATATGAGGCTTTGAGTGATCTGGCTAATAAACGTCAATCACGCAAGTTTACAAGGAACAGAGTAACACCCAAACTTTTAACAAGCTAATCCGATGTACAAATCGGCACCCTTGAAATGAGTTGTTTGCTTTAGCCTGGCCTTCAAAAACAGCCTTGCGTATTTCAGACACATATGCCAATTCCCAAACATAAGCCTGACAAATTTCCCTAAAGTCATTAAACTCACTGGCCTCACTTAGCTGGAGGAAAACAGCATAGCTCCTGTGACACAGGGAGACGGTGGTTCCCAGCCATCCTTTCAATGCCCATAAACCTCCTCGCAATACACAAAAGTCATTTTCCTCAAATGCTGTAACAAAAACAATAGCGAACACAGGAAAATACACAATTCAAAGCGAAAGGGCGACTGAAATGCATCGTCCCAGATAATCAGGCCTATTTCTCAGCTATCAAAGATAATTGTATCACAAAGTCCTCTTTAGAGACCGATAGCTTTATTTTAAGATTAGAGGGGGTCTGGGGAAGATGCTCTAGTAATCTTGCTGTAAGGATGTTCAAGAACCACACTGCCTTACCAGGACACCTTTTCCATTACCCCACTGTATACATCAAATACTTTGTACATTTTTCTTCTTATGCCAATAGTTTTTCTTTATTTTAAATAGCTTTCCTGATTTCTCAATAGTTCTCTCTTCCTGTGGGAAATAACTGTACACCATCTCATTATTTTCTGTTAGGTTTAAGGAAGTCAATTTCTTTTAATTGCCAGTTAAACAGATACACGTTATTTCCATTATTATCTACATCTAGTCTAATTTTTATCAATTGATGGTCAGCTTCAACATTTCCTTACATCTCTCTCATGGTCTTCCTCCACCAGGACTGCACTCTGCAGACAGATGTTCTTCCACCCACTGATGCACAGTGGTGAATGCACTAGAGGAGCTCTGTTTTCACAAACACTAAAACCAGTTTAAAGACAGTGAATATCATAAGGATATCCCAGAAGGAATACTACCGTTTCAGTATGAAACACTGATGAATACCACAGCATAAACGAGTACGAGTTCCCCACAAAGGGGTCTCAGCAGTGCTGAGGGCAATCAGAGCTACTGCAGAGCCTGGGAGCTGTCACAGACTGAAGCGGTGGGACTAACAGGTATCCAGCACAGTCTAGGTGAGAAAATTCAAGATGTTTGTGGTACGCCACAATATGCTGTTATACATAGTGAAATAATACTTAGCTTACATTCATTTTAATTTGAAATATATATATATATTTAGCGTAATGCAGGAGTTCTTGAAACATTTTTTGTTTCTCTAAGTCAAGCTATCCCTACTCTTTATTCCTTTGATGCCTTTTCTTTGACATTTCTATCCTCTCAGGTAACCACAGATTAAGTGCACTTTGCTTTACACGCAGGAACTAAGCTCAACTTAACCTATTTCTGTACTCAGTTCCTCCTACAGCTTCAGGACTTTACTAGAAAACCCGAGCACCACAAGTGTACATTTTGAGCATACATGCCTTTGAAGAGTTTGGTCTACGCAGACTGCAGGTAATAAACCAGTGGCCAGCCGAGCCATCATGCCTCATTCATTAATAGCCAATTGTGCCAAACACAAACCAATTGAGTCCAAGGAGGGGAAAAAAAAAGTAATCAACCCAAACCTAAATAAAACAAAGAAAACAATTTTGTACACTACTAACATAGCCTCTGCACAAAACGTTCTGGGCAGCTTCTCTCAAAGAAAATTTTTTTTTTTTTTTTTAAATACACAATACTCAGGACACGGATGACCCATAACTTATGGGCAATTGCTTTACATTTCTTCCAACATCACCAGTGGATGGAGGCATAACCAGAATGAAAATGCCGCAAGAATGGACCAAATACCACCAAGTCTCACATATGCTTTTCACAATTTTATTCTTTCCCAATTTATATAATGGCCTCTATATTTCATCCTGCCATTTCTTGACAAATTAGGTGCATTTTCACTAGCGCTAGCTTAATTGGCAAACCCTGAAAGAAAATAATTGCTAACAGCAAAGCAGCATTATGCTGATGAAACAGACCTGCGCTTAACCACTAGAATTGCCTTAGCAGACAAACCCTGACTGCAAAACAGCAAAAGGCTTCCACATAAGAACTGAAAGAAAAGAAATACATTCTTTCCAAAAAAAAAAAAGAAGTCTCTTTCAATTACTGGAATTAAACATAGTAACTATTCCTATTTTTCCTAATACCGTTTTTTGAAACAAAACTAGCCTGCAGCTACAGAAAAATTCCTCTTTCCATGCGGGGGGGGGGGGGGGGGGGG
>VZSZ01002054.1:455243-465730 GCA_013398815.1 Ibidorhyncha struthersii
TATATAAGATTTAGCAGCAAAAAAAACCCCACCACACACTATGAGATATTCCCCCCCTCCCATTTAACTTTGCTGCTTGGAAACTGTGCAATTGTGCTCTCCGTATTCAAGACAATTGAGATGAAGCTTGTTTTAATGTAGAGTTAGTTTTCCAAGCTCATATTCCAACCAATTTCTATAGTTATAGCTCAAGTCCCCTCTATCAAAGGCAACAAAGACTAGACCCTTTGAGAGTTCCCAATACAAGATTATTATTTCAATATATTATTTTATTAATTTATCTTTATCATTATAGGAACACTCCCAACATTTCTTCTTGATTTGTGTTTATCACAAAATATATTGGAATACAAATGCTTAGTTAATGGCTGCTTTTGGATATTAATACTTAGGAGAGCAACGTCCAGTGAGAACAGTTTACGCAGACAAAGTCTCATCAATTAAACTTATTTTGCTAGACATCACTATTCTGTCTAAAATCTTGCAAGAGATATAGGTAAGATTTTGGCAATTTTCAATCAAATCTGGAGATGCCCCTTGTTTTTAAACTTTGAACCTCCTGAGAATGACTACTTTTTCTTGTTAGATCCACATCGCCCTATTTTCTCATTGTTTGATGCCCTTCTGAAAAAAAAAAAGAAAATTGAGGCAGAGATGTTATCTTACCATAGAGGAACGATAAACACACATAATAGATAAAATATGTATATATATAATTTGTACATTTTATGTATTTAGTTTATATATCTTTACATTTTAATATATGCATATTTGTATTTTATGTAAACACACTAATCCCATTTTGTCGGTCGCATTTTGGCTGGTATCTTAACTGCTGGCTGCAGTTAAGTAGTAAATGCCACACATTACAAAAAGAAGCCTTAAGCACGTTATGCATTGTATTCAATGCTCTATATATTGGCATGGTTTCAAAAGAAAATGAAGAAAAATGCCAATTGTAAGTCTAAATTAGAAGTTAAAATGCCTAATGATTAAATACATGTTATAAAAGCCAACGAAAGCATTACACATTTCTGTGCAATGCTCCAAGCACTTAAGTGCCAGATATCCTCAGCTTATGCTCACTTGTAGAAATAAAGAAGAAATCAACGTTTGTATCTTTTGTCAATTCCCTTGCCAGCTCTAAAAATAGAGATTCTCTTCCTATGTTAAAACCCATCTTAAGATGCGTACTGCTATACATCACATTTCCTCATTAGCGGCATCAGTACTAGACATTGCAATCAATTCCTGAAGAAACAAACAAAAAAATCCAAATATAAAATACCAATCAGGTATTTTATACTGTCACCCTAATGGCCAGCAAGAGGAAGAAATCCTCTTCAAAAGCAGTTACAACAGTCAAGAGAGAAAAGGCAGAACCCCAGGTTTACAGAACCAGCAGTGACAGTTCAGATTTGCAGCTTTGGCTTCTGAAAATACCTTGCCAGAAACCATGTGGTTTCTGCATTATGTTGGCCTTTTCCAGTGGGTAATTCCAGGCTCCATGTGATATTGTGAACAAAAGAAAAGGCAGAAAATGTGTTTCTGTCTGTTTGTGTTTTTCAGGGAAAAAATTATGACACATGTATGAGAGATCTAAGCAGTTCTGTTAAAAATGTAATTGGCCACTCCACATATGCCTAGCCAGAAAGCTCCATGACACACGAACTAATAAAAGAGAGAAATGAATACACAGCAGAAATCAAATATTCTAGCCAATGTCTCCAAGGAATATGTCCTATTAAATTTAAACTATAAAAAAAATATATATAATAAAAAAGGATATTCAAAAACAATCAGAAAAGCAGTGAGGGTTTTTTTGAGTACTTTAAATCTTGTTATACAGATTGAAGTCTCCACAAGTTCAAATACGACTTTAAGAAAACTTCTATAATATCCAAAATTGCGTTTACCTGCTGTGAAACAATCTGTCTTACTTGGCACTAGTAACCACTAACTACATCAATGATCTAAAAATATTGAGATTTAAATTACAGGAGAGAAGTGCGGGACTTAAGTTCTATAGCCTGCAATATATTCAATTTCCATTGCAGAATGGCCATATCATCACATTTTTTCATTGCTGTGCTCAGTACCAGAGAGTAAACAAAAATATGATTATAAAGCACAACACCGAAATGGTAGAGGATAATGTATTTTATGATATTTGAAGAAGAAAAATGGAGGTGGTGGGACTTTACTGACTATGACAAATTGATATATATCAAGGACAGCTCTGTGCTACAGATCCTTTCAAGCACAGATGTATTTCCAGGCTTGGGTCCCAGCCTGGACCTTAAACAAGACTGCAAAATGAGACCTTCATTTAACAATCTTCAGAAAAGCAAAGGGCTTTCATAAAAATTCAAGAAGGTACCTCTAAGACTTCAGAATTTAATGAGTGCTTTGGAACTTCAGCTGTCCTAAATTCTTTAACTGATATTTCATATTGACTAGTTATGAGCATCTTCGTGGTATTCAGCCACATAATCCAGTAATATTTCGGGTTTTTCCTCTAAACATTTTAAAAAGTCCATCTGTGAACGAAGTATTTTTCACCTACTTAATCATACTTTGAGTCTAGGCTGACCTTCCCCTTGCAAGAACCGAAACCATCATTTTGTGTAAAACACAAAAGCTGTTTGGTCAATACTTCTTCATATGTAATGTTATGCTACCTGAGCCTCAGGATTTATTGTGATACCTTCAAGATTTTCAAAGGCTGATGAAACATGACACAACTATGAGAAAGGGCAAGTTAATAACCACTCCTGTCACTGTAAGTCCAGTTCTGAGGAACTGCGACCCTTCCTAACAAAAAAAGACCTTAGCCTTCACATGTTTTATTGTTACACGTCAAAGTGCAAGGGCAAGAATTTATGCCCTTGTCTTCTCTTCTGACATTAAAAGTTATCTGCCTAAGAACTTGCTGCAAAAGACAACAAAAAAAGTAAAACTAGCTTATTGTATATTTTCCTTAATTTATGACACACTCTACAGGAAAACAAATCTGATCAAATATTGCTTAAAAACCTGTATCTACTGTACAATTTGAAACACCGAGAAGAGGGAAAGAGGAGAGAATCGGAGTTTCATACAGAAGAACAAAGCAAAGGAACTATTCCACGATATTGTAAGTGTTACAATATCTCAAAATCACACAAAACAATTCTGCAATTTGGGTTATAACTATTAATTAAAAAACAAACCAACCAACCAACCAACCAACCACAAAATCCCTAGTAAATACTCTCCATTTCAAAGTGTGGTTAAAACACCCAGGGACCTGTTATATACAGGTGCCAGCTATAAGCAAGCTTACAGATATTCCACGTTTTAGCAGATATCAGCAGGAGCAAGCATAAATAATCACATACCAGCAACTCTGCTGGACAGTCACTGGACTTTCAACAATGCCTGACTTCCAAACAAATCTGTATGATTGAGTGAAATCTTTCACCCCATTATAGAAATAAAAAAAAAAATCCCAGTCTAAAATACCAAAACTTTTTTTACTGTAAGAAATTTATCTTTGTAATATAACAAACTTAAGGGAGGACTTGGAAAAAAAAAAAATAATTACAACAAAATATCTTGGAAGTTGGCTTCAGCTGCCTTAGAGACTTCATTTATTTTCCAAAATACTTCAAGTAAAGAGAGTTGTATCTCTGAGCAATGTCTACTCTCCTTAAAATTCAGAAATCCAACCAGCATTCCAGGAAGTCTTTTTGCTGCACAGGACTGACTGGGCTGCAGTTTTTTTTTCCTTTTGCTACTGCCCAGGTTTCTATGTTGCATAGGTGGTTTTTCACAGGTCTTACAGATGAGCGTTGGCTTTTATGTGAATGTATAATATACACAGAACAACCCAACAAGTTTCATTTTCTTCCCCTAAAAGTGCAACATTCATAAAACTGTTGCATACCTCAAAACACACCATATCTAGCAGGAAGTTCGATGCTGTAACTTACTTTTAAGTAGGTCCACAGCTGTCATGAGGCAGAAAAACTTGTGGGCAGGGTATAGGTTGTCCTCTAAATATCGAAGTAACTTATCTTTGGAAATTTCCACAAGTTAGGAAGGATCAAGAACAGGCCTATCAGAAACTCATGTAACAGCATCACACAGTACAATGTATTAATGGCTCAACTAAACATCACCAGCAAAACTAGGTTTGTTCTGAGTTGAGAATTGTGCCAGAAAAGCCCTGATACTCAGAAACTCCTGCATACATGGAGATCTGAACCCACCTCATGCCTATGATCTCAGCAAGCATTACATCTAAGAGATACTTTTTTGCATCAGAGAACAATTAAACAGACAAAATCACAAAGAACAGTGCTAGTATTTCTCTCTTCTTTCTGTTCCTCTTCTGAATCTTGGTTCTCCTGAAGAGAGCTGTTGTTAGACAGCCAGCTCATGGAAAACAAACATTGGGATCTCCCTGCTAGTATATGACCATAAAAATATCTGGTTTTATTAACAGTCAACCTCATCTTGACCTATAAGCAAGGAGCCTTGAAGTTGTGGCTGTCAGAGCTACTGTCTCATGGTACATCTTCCAAAACCAATGCAAGATTATCAGCAGCTTCAAAGATAACATCTCTGAAATGAGGAAAAGCTGTAGCGGCTTTTCAAATATTTCAGATAACACCATGATTTCAAAGTCTAATTTGTCATTTTAGCTAGAATTACAAAATGAAATGGATTACATCCCGTTTAATGAGGGAAAACCTTTAATATGTGTTTATCCAGCATCCTCCACAGGATGCAGGACAGGAGCAGCTTGGAGCTACCATAATACAGGAAACAAGTCCACCAGCCAACATGAGACAAGAATCTGGTATCTATGTTTCAGGACAAAACCAAATCTCTATTAAAACTGTAAAAGTCCTATCAGCATTCTATTAAGTAATGTTAAACTGCAGTTGCTCAAAGTGTAGGACAATAAAGGCTCTTAAACATTCATTAACCTCCAAGGAAAGTTGGACACCAAAGTATCGCAGACCCTTATGAAAATTCCAGCTTCTTATCATAATAAGATACAACTAAACAGAATTTCTGCACTTCAACTCCAATTATAGTAAATTAAACAAAATGACTGTAAATGCAATACCCTGCTGTTGATTACAAACTATCCTGCTGCTCCATACAAACTCTGCTTGATTTCAACGGGAGGCATAAAAGGAGGATGATGGTAGAAAGCCTGAAGCACGACGGCAACATTGACACTGAAAACGGAGCTATCTTCTTCAACTGAGCAGAAATAATCAGACCCTTGCATGACCAGTTTCAGGTCAATCTTCCTGGCTCCGTAAGTTTCATAGGAAAGTCTTCATTTGGTTGACAGCTAAAATATTCAAACGTCAGACCCAAATCAAATAGGATAAAGGATGAACGAGACTGGAAGTAACCTAGAAGGAGATGATGACAGCCCACGAGTTCCACCACTGGGCTTGAGGACAGACCAAGGCTCGCTATGCCCCACAGTAGCTTGGCGATGTTAGCTTCAGCAATCACTGCGAGTTTACATCCTACCAATTCAGGGTTTTAGTAAGCCCCTGACACCTACATGGTGTAGTACAATTAACAGTTCCATGTGCATCAGTGCAAGAACCAAAGACTGGCTAGATTCCAAAATGACACGACACTTACCAGTCAGCAGAACAGAAATGTAATTTAAGTATCCCTTTACGTGTGTCTGTAAGCCAAGAAAGTAATATTTCAGTCTGTTTTAGAAAAACATTTATCAGAGAGCATTTGGAACTTACTGAGATGTAATGTAGCTGTTATGGGAGCTCACTGTTTTACACTTTTCATTTCATTGCATGCCGTTATTTATTTCTTCTTGTACCAGTTTTCACTGCAAAAACATTAAATGAAGGAGAAGGACTGGTTGCTATGCAGAGTTCACAGAGATACCAAGATGGCATTCATGACCTGATTTTTATCACCAGTGGGCACAGAAAAAAATTTACACACAAAAGGAAAAAAAATACATTAATGTTACATTTCAAAAGAGATTTTAAAAACATAGAAATCAAGATTTTCAAAGTGATGGCTCCCACAGCATGCATAATTTGTTATAAGGAATATCCTGTATTGCTATATTCTATGTTTTATGTCTTAATACATAAGTGCAATTTAGCCTAGTTATGATTGTTGTGGGAACCGTAAGCAGCCACCCTGATAATTTCATTCTCAACTGCAACGTTGTACTAATGGACTTTTGGTACTTGTTTGTTTCAAAAATGAGGGAGGAAAAGAAAGGAAAAGATACAGGGAAATAGGGCAAGAAAAAGGAAGAGGATTACTGTCATTTCTATATGTTCTGATTATTTTAGTCCATGGCGAACTTGGGATTTAAAAAGAGCTGAGCGCGCCAAGTATTAGGAAAACCAATACTTACATTAATACACCTTTAAAACACCACGCAGTCAAATCCCCTATCCATTTTATACATCATTTTGCTATGACAAGTCCAATGCACATCAACACCAACGCAGCTAGATCCCCTTTATCGTGTTCCCAGTTATGATGCAGCCAGCCAAGAAAAGACCTATGTCTCTCAGTCAACTTAAAGATCTTACATTTTTTCATTAACGGGTCCTAGTAAGATCTTTTCTGGACAAATGGAAATTCTTCAGTCTACAATAATATGATAGCTAAAATAATGTTAAGTGACAACGAGTTCTGAAGACAGACAAATTATATCTAAAGGGAAGCAATGTTCCCTCTGGACTTATCCCCAGGAGACAGACACAAGGTCTATGGCCTAACCCATCTGCATGAGCCATATGAAAAGACATTATCTTGTAACTCTTACAACATTTGCTGCTATATGTTGTTTATTCAGTTTGCATATTTATTGCTTTCCCATTTGCTTTTCATCTTCTCAGTACAGACAAAGCCCATGAGACTGCACAATAGTTAAATCAGCAGGACCTGATCAACCCTTTAAGTACTACTACAAGAATTCTGAATGCTAATCGTTATCATTTCCAGCTGTGAAGATCATTCTCCAAAAAAAAAAAAACAAACAAACAAACAACAAACCACCAACCAAAACATAACCCCCCTAAACCCCACCATAACTTGCTCAAAAAGCTTTGCCTTTATATTTAAGTGTTGCAGTCTGTCCCCCAACCCCAAGTTTCCCACCCATGTACACGCATCACAATTATTAAAGAGAGGAAAGTTCTAGCCACTGGAAGATTCTTCCCTTGTCTGTCTTCTCCTATAAAAAAAAAAAAAAAAAAAAAAAAAAGACCCAAACATACCATTGCCTTCTGAAACTTCAAATTTCAAAGCCACAAAAGGCAAAGAAAGACCTAATTTTCTTTCAGAAGCATCTTTGAAGAACAAGGAGTAGAGGGACTTTACTGCTCTTTTTCATTTTCTTTCTTCATCTGACTTTTCCCCATCCTTATACGCATCATTACCACCTTAAATCCAGACAAGTTTTAGCCTGCCTCCAGTCTAACTGGAGATCTAAGAATAAAATGTCTGAAGCTTTTTATGTTTGCATACGACTGTAGCCAAAGACAGGTGCAAAGGCTGCCAAACGTAATTGCTGGCATGTTAATTTATGCCTAATGTTGCATTTTTCATTATTCAACCAAAGGTTAGAATTTGAAAGATTAATGGTCTCCTAAAAGATATTATCTGACAGAACTGCCCAAATTTCAACTGTCAGGTTCAACAAAGGGTCTTTCTCCTTTCTCGGAAACCTTCGTTATGGAAAACATTTAGACTTCAAAAAAATCAAAATACCAAGGCACTGACAGAGTAGAAAAATACTCAGACAGACTAACCAGCCTCCAGCATCCCTACCGGTTGCTTGACTCAGAACGAAACAACAAGGCAGGACTCGTTGAAGCGCCAACTAAACAAAACCTGTTCTAGTCACACTACTCTACCAGAACCAACATTTCTCAAACATACTTGCTTTGACCCATAAAACTTCTACTTTTAGAAGACTAACGTGTCCCAAAATATTTGCCTACCTATCCACAAACAATTACAGAATCAAGCTTCTTTCACTGCAAGTGGCTTGTCACCAATTTTATAAAATCAAGGAAAGGATAGCCATGGCAGAAGACAGACAATGATGAATCTTTTCAATTATGGTTTTAAAACCAACAGTGAAGGAGAAGTCCAATGCTTGTAAATATTCTGTCTACCACGTGCAATTCTGATCTGTGCTGCTTAAAGCTGGTGAGACTAGAGTGCCACAGTGAGAGTTTTCAAACTTATCGGGATTGGCCCGCTTCTTGTCTATCTTGTCTCCTACTCAAAAATCTTGCATCCTCATGTTCTGGCTAAAACCAGAGCATGACAAGAATATTATTTTCTGGAGGCTCTGGCATATAGTCATTTTCATACTCAGGACAGCCTAAGAAATGAAGTATCTGACCTTTCAGTACATTGCACATGAATAAAATGGGACATGTTAGTTTGCAATTTACATGTCTGCCTACAAATATTCTTGTCATCTTATGATATACGGAACTAAGATTGTTGACAAGAATACTGGGCAGTGTTAAAAAACAAACCAGGAAAGAAAACACAAAGTAAAACAAGAGTTTCAAATGTGTTTTTACTTTGTTACTCCTGCAACTTTCCACAAATTAACTAAGTTTAGGTTCGTTAATATCATAATAAAGGTACGGATTTGAAGACGTACATTCATTGGAAAACGCTTTCTCACTCACTGTTAGGGAAAAGTGGGAATTACCTTCACGAAAAAAAAACGATGCTACAAATGCATCTGCCTCCCATGCTCTGTTTGGCTGCATGAACATGGAGCTTCTACTTCTCCATCTGCCTCCCACCTATGCATGTTCAATGCAAAGGACCCTTTTTTCAATGTGTGGAACTAAAAAGGTAAGAGTTTAATAAGCCTTTGATCTTGACCGTAAATCTGCACAATACAACTCTTAGAGATACTCAATCAGGGAGGCTAGAATCAGCCTTTTAAAACCATCAGTAAGACTTTTCTCCTCCTCAAAGGGCTTCTCAATATGGAAACTCCAGAAGCAGCAAGTCTCAGACAGGGATAATTTAGAAAGGCTGTTCCTGTATTTTTGGTGGGTAACACCTTCGTGGAGAAGGACAAAACACATGGCTGTCCAAGCATCATTCATAGAGCACTGTGAGATGGCTTGCATACCACTGGTAGCGCACACACTACTAGAAGATCTCCTCTAGAGGATATCCTTTCTGTCCCTTCATTGTCAGATGCCTTACTATTATCTTCCATACTGCAAGAGAGCGCTCCCAAGTGTTTAACTTCTGGATAGCCACTTTATTTGGGTTGTCAGGGGTTCAAATGCAATAGCAGAAACCTCTTTCAATTTCAGTGGAAGTAATTTTCTCAATATGTGAACATTTAATATCTTGTAATGATTGATTCAAATATCAGACCGCACTGACTCCTTACCACAGCAGAATTAGCAGTATTTCAGCTGAAGTTGTGATTGGCAAAGCTACTGTTCCAACCCTCCCACACTACAGTCCTGTGTGGCTGCTGGCTGCAATTCCACCCACGTTTTATACACCCTATTAGGGGCCTTGAGATCAGCTTACCTTCTTCTATGCTGAAAATACTCTGCTGCCTTCTGCTGAAATCAAAGCTCTTCTCATTTAAGTCCAAACATTAAATGGTGTGCACGAGCGACCCGACCAAACTGACCAAAATATGGCAAAGCATTTAAACAACTTTTTCCAATTCTCTGAAAATAAAAATGTTTGCATAATTTTCTTTTACATCCACTTCTTCAGTTTTTATAATCTCTTATAGAAAAGGCTTGTTGACTTAGTATGTTATATATTTATATCCATCCAAGTATGTGAACCAGTACTGTACAAGAACAAATTTCACATACCTAGTTGGAATCTCTGGCAATTCAGACAGGGAGAAAAAAAAAAAAGGAGAGAAAACAAACAAACAAAAGAATTACATAGTACTATAGAGCCTGAGGTCTGAAGGGATAATTTAAGTACATTAAATTTATTTCTGTTTCAAGAGACACAACATAAAACTTCTTTCAATGGTCTTTAGTTCCTCTGCCAAGCACTTCTCTGAGTATGTTCCAAACTCAAAATTACCTCCCAGGAGAGGATCTCAGGTTGGAGCTTTCTGTCCTTGTTTCTGGGTTTGCTCCTATATTATAGATTATTGGTTCCAGATGTGAACTGGGGATGGTAAAAAGCCTTACAACTACCACATTTTGGGTTTCTTGGTCCTTTAGGAGATTCGATAGGAACTGAAGGGAGTCAATTTGCTTTTCATCTATGGACTGCCTCTCGGGGAAGTCTGATCTCAAGGATGTACCATAAAACTTACAGACCTCTCTCTCTCCCAAAACGCACACTTTTGGACGCTTCTTACTGCCCCAGTTTGGTAAAATCACCAAGTACTTATGTGATACTTCAGAGCCTTTAACTATCTTTAGAAAATACAGAAACAAGAACCTGACCAG
>VZSZ01002054.1:465751-481855 GCA_013398815.1 Ibidorhyncha struthersii
AGTGATTTTTTGTTTTATTTTCTTGGCAATGACCGTATTACACATGTATGTAACTGGTGTGTACATGTGACTTCTAAGAAGCAGAAATGCCACTAGTTTACTTGGTTAAATTTAGCCTGATTATTTTTATTCCTTCCTTCCATCTTAGCTCTATTTTACTGCTCATGACCACGGTGAATGCAAAAATTTAGTCACAGTGAAGCACAGCTGAGCACTCTGTGTGTGTATATATATATATATATACACGTAAAAATACAAGAAATCTGGGCATGAGCAAAACAAGTCACTGAACCGTGACTGCAGTCATATCTATTTTCACATGGTTCTGTGGAAGCTAATGTCAGCTGAGCATCATCCTACTGGGGACAAATGGGTAGTGACATCCCATAATCACTGACACACAGATAATTTAACACTAAAACAGTCACAACTGTTTTAGCAGATCAGACCTAAGGTTTTTGCAGCATTAAGTCCTACAGAAACACGCATGCACACAAAAATGACACACATGAAAGACAATTTATGCTTCTCACTCAGTGTATAAACTTACTGAATGCAAGGGTACTTTTAATTGCTCTGACAATGGATATATGTTCTCATCAGACCATCAGAAAACCAACACAACACTCTGTAACTCAATCTATACTACACCATAGTAGGAAAACACTGTCTTTCATCTCTACTGGCCAATATAAAAGGTTTTATCAGGCAATCTTACCTTTCAAATAGCAAATTAATGCTAAATACATTAATTTTTTACTGCTGCCAAAGGTTTATTTTATTACCAAATCTGGCTTTGGACGTTATGCCTCCAGCCATCTGGTTTTTGCAAAGTTTAAAATGTATTACACATTTTCGACAACATAAGAAACTATTAAAGCAGCGAACAAAGAACTCTGTATAACAGAGAAGCTGCTCTTGCACAGGCAGGGAAAACAGAACAGGTGAAGGGGTGTTCCCTGGTTCACAGAGGTGTGCCAAATGGGTAAACTAATGATATCAGAAATACCAGAAAATTCAGAGGAACTCAAGGTTAGAGAAACAGTATGTTACTAAAAACAAAAAGAGAAAGACTGGCTGGAGCTAGCTGCAGTGAGCAGAAAACTGTAAAGTTTCCAGTAGTAAGAGAAAACTTGGAGACCAGGAGAGGCAAAATGCTCCAGGGCAGCTGGAAAAGAAAAAGGATAACTCCTGTTTTAAATTAAACCCTTCTTTTATGTTGAGAACAAAATTGGAAAAGCAATTAACATACTTGTCCCAGCCACTCATCTATGGCTGGTACCTCCTCGGATAAGCAGGGATGCACAAAGGAGGGCAACCACTGCACAGCAGTCAAAATTAGTCCTTAAAATGAGCCTACAACTGCACAAAGACTGTAAAAAAGCCTAAAATTAATGGCATGGAGCAGTTATACAACAGCTACTAAGCACTTTAATACTAAGAATGCAACACTATATTTTCATCCCAAAGTCACTGATTTAACCACTTCTCTCTGTCACGGCTTGTATGCCTAGGTGCTGCTTATCTTGGTACACAAACTTCAGTGATGCCAAGGCCACATCCAAGAGTGAAACTGTGATAGCATGAAGTCAGTGGAAGCTTTAAATGTAAAAGCCAGGACCTCTCATACATACAGAGCCCAGTAAACCAGACAATATCTGGTTTTAAGTCACTCCTGTATGCCAGCCTCCAGAAAAACCCTGTCAAGTGAGAAATAACAGATTCTAATGCAAAGTACAAGTCTCAAGACAAAACACAGAAGGTCCAAATAGAGATGGAAAAGGAAATTAAATTATTATTTATACCTACACAATCATTACAATATCATACATTTTCATCATACACTTAAAAAGGTGTTTAGAAAAATATTTACATTCTAACAATAAAACATAAACAAATCATTCATTTCAAATAGTAATTATTTTATAATCACAGCTGTATCAGGAAAACTAGTATTTTTGAAACACTGAATGGCACTTACCATAGGGAATTATAAATAATTATTGTTTATTAGAGAGGGATGACCTTTTATAAATATTCTACACAGAGTGAAGATAAAGGCACAAAAGGGGAATTCACATGCCTGTAACAATACAGGTCATGCCTACTTTGTAACTTTTTCCAAAAGCTTCCCCCTCAAAATGTTTTTTCTATTCAACTTTGACCTGCAAAATAAAAATCTACCTACTTAAGTGAAATCTGTGTGCAACGCTTAAATCTGGCACTTGTGGGTGCATTCTTTTTACTTGTACATATCATCAGGTTTAAAAAAAAAACCCAAACAAAACATACCATTGTTTGAAAAACTATGATGGCAAGGGCTAACCCTGAATACATGCTATACACAAGCACATATTTCTAGACTTAGAATATAAAATAAACCAGCTGAAACAAACCTATCAATTCTTTCAAGCTTTGCCTCTGGTACTAAAACTCTCAAATGTTAACATGGTTGTGACTTTTTCTTTTTTTTAAACATATGTTGACTTTATTTTTCAAATTCTGTTTATCTTGCACCTGTTCAAATTCTTCAACATTATCACTTGCTAAAACTACCAGAAACATGTTATTGCATGATTTGTCTGAAAGAGAATCACTAAACAAAGGCAGTAATACCCAACGACGCCAGCAGAGACTACCAGCAGCAACAGGAAAGGGAGCGTGTTCATATTTGCTGTGGATGGAAGGACTACACGCAAATAACAACTGTGACTGAGCTAACTAGTGAAGGTACCATAACTTGATTGCATCTGCCAATATTAGCACAACAGAGGCAAAATGTATACTCCTGTAGTGCCCCTTTATCATAAAAGATTCTAAAATACCACAATCTGTGGTTAAGGAGAAAAAACACAATCAGGGCTTGTAAGTACAAAAAAAAATGAGTACTGCCTTCCAGATGAGGACACTGAGGAATACAGAGGTTAAATGAGTAACGGAGCTGGTCAAAACAAGAGCTAGGATAGCCAGCATCCCCTTCCCCACGTACATGGCCATCATTCTCCAGTGTCTTCCACTCTCCAGTTCTCCCTTTAAACCCAGACACTTTTGTGGCATGTAGGGAATGTGTGTGTACGAGAAGGGACAGCTAATGAAAGTGTAAGCATACTTGTAAATATTTTTTTGTCTATACATGAAGATATATGGCTTGTTACAAGAAATCTGGAAGTTCTGCATTTTTAACAAGAGTAATGATAATTGGGAAAAACCTTCCATGCTTCTTTTGTACGACCTCCTGAAGCACATTACAATTAACTGTTGCCTCTGGATCAAAGTGTTCTGGGAACTACTACTACAAGACAATAGGCAGGAAAGTGAAAGAGCGAGAGAAATGCTTTTATTTATGCAAAATTCTGTCTACAGGAACCATTTTGTTATAAATCTAATTAGACTGAAATAGCACTTACAAGTAATTTATAATAATGGCTCAGATTCATTTCCTAAGAGGAATGAAAGAAAGAAAGAAGTGGCATGCAAGCCTGCGTCGTAACACTGACAATAAACATGGGGAAAAACAGGTAGTCGTATCAGCCTCTAAATACTAAAGTGATGTCATTTTAGTTATTTACAACAAATGCTATTCTCCATATTTCTTCCACTAGCCTCGTCAGCAGTGCCTACACTTCTCAAATCGTCTTTTCATCTTTCACTTACACAGGAGGAGTATCTGAGGTATCTCGAGGCTTCGGTACATCAGCTGTACACCCATTAAAGTATGCTCTAGAGTATCAATGTAAACCGAACAAGGCAATCAGTACGGACAATCAGCTCAATTTCACTTCAAGTCTGCTTTCATTACCCGAGTTTGAACTCGCTCCCGGCGCTTTTCAAGCCTTGCCGGGAACACTCATTTATACCACAGGTTTTATCCTCACTGTCTACCACGTAGTACAACTGCCAACATGTTGTACAGACATACTTCAGATGACCACAGCTAGTGGTTGGACAGCTTAATTCTCATTGGGGAGTGCAAATGATGCCGAAAGTGCTTTTTTTTTTTGTTAAAAAACAATTCCTTTTGTTTTGTTTTCTTCCTCTATTTACTCCCCCAATGAATCTTTGTTCAAAAGTTTCACGCTGATGAGAGATGGCTGGCTGCCTATTCTCCTTCCCAGGGGACATCCACGCTTCTTAAAGTTGAGCATAAGGAAGGAAAATTCAGTGCTGGAGAACGTTAGAAAGACAAAAAAAAAAAAGAAAAAAGAAAATTGAACAATAGAGATTTCTATTGCTTGAATATCTTTCTCCAAGTTACTGTCTCATGGCAGACCATTCCCCTCTTGAAACTGTTTCATGTTACTCGGTCACAACACACCCATTTATCTGTCTTTGCTTTTTGGAGAATGCACTTTATCGGAAAGCTGTTTTTTTGTGAGGCTATTGGTACAGCATACAGCTTGCCAACTGATACTATCTGTAGCATTCAAATTTGTAGCTATTCCCACTGTCAGCAAGGCCCCTTTTTAAGGCATAAATATTTTTTAAAGCCTCCACTGGAAAAGAATAACCCAAAATTATCCAAATAATCTCAGGCAGGCATTTGGAATTACTGAAAATCTGACCCCTTCCTGAAAAAAAAAGGCAAAAAACCTATCATGGTATTTCACTGTCTGTACCACAAAATACTCTTTAAAAAGCAGTAGCCGTGTTTTTCTGCTAGTGACTCAGCAAACGCATCCACTCTCTTGGCAGACTAGTTAGCCAATTTATAAAAGGGTCTCCTTTTGTTTCCTGAAGCAAACAGGCATTTTATGACTATCACACCGATCACCTATAGCCTGTGCAGGGCAGAGGGGAACAGGTCTCCACTGGCCCATTACCACCGCCAGACTTTTTCCCCACACGCACGCTTCACAGCTAGGCATCAGTGGAAGCAGCTCTCCTACAGAGCCATGTACTCTCAGTCACAGTAACGGTATTAGACCAGTGTCATCCTCCTCATCTTAAGCTTGGGTTTGTTTTTTTTTTTTCTTGGTTGTTTTTTTCCCCCACATCTTGACTTCACTGGAACGCCAGCCAAAAAAAAATAATAAATATTTTCAACAATAAAGTTTCACTTATCTGACATTAGTGTGCACAACAGTGGGGACTGTGAAGCCTGCAGTTTGCATCTACAATCATTCTGGGGGGCTGAAGATCACAAAGCTTCCCTTACCACATAACAGGAGTTCACCTGTTCCAATGTCTGAATTTAGCAGAAAACTCAAAACAAGTGTTTTGCCTGTCTGTCTTCCAAATGTAATCTAGTTGTTCTCCTATCCACTGCACTGGAAAGGCAGGTTAGCAAGAGACCAGTAATAGTCATTTGGGAAACATCCCGACTTAGTTCTACTCAGAAATACAAGTGTTGTATCTTAAGAGACCACAAAATATGTCAGTGCACATTTTGAAAGGATCTTTTAGCCATACCAGCTTCCTGCTACAGAAACAGAATCCAGTTACATAGTTCTCTGAGTTGAGCAATATGGTTATATGGACTAACATTTTCATGCCTTTATTTGCAAGGATTATGACTACAGAATTAAGTCAATGAAAGCAAGAGCTTTTCTTCACTCAACTTAAGCCTAGGCCACATGAAAAAACAAGCCCATCTTGCTGCATTCCAAGTCTGTGCTACCACAGACATTTACACACATGCTTTGAAAAAAATCACAAATCATCTCCTTCGCAAACAACTGAACTCAAGAATTCAATTATCACTGAGTACATTGAGGAGAGTATTGGCACCATCATTTGTGGAATAAACAACTTGTTAGTATGACATCCCTCTTAAACATGGAATGACTACACAAAACAGAATTGCGTCTTTAGCTGGTGAGAGATTTCTTCAATCCAATGCTGCTTGAGAGATATAACTGAGCTGACTGTCCACCAGTCTGGAGATTAACCCATTAAAAAAATAAAATAGGTTCATAACTACTGTACGTCATCTATTCAGACATTTATTAGGTTTCGGAATACTCGGAATGTTACTTCTATAATAAACTGACAAAATACAGCGGGCAATTAGTGAACTAGGCACTAATGGCAATCAGATTACTGAAAAACAAATAACTGAATTAAATCCGTAATTGGCAGCTGAATACAAGTGCTTCTGCTGCTACATCTCAGCAACAATGAATGAAAAAAGGTTAAAAAAAAAAACAACCAACAACAACAAACGAAATGTAGAAAAAAGATTAGATTTCCAGGAAAAATAAATTTCAACTTTCAGATGATGGCAGCAAACCAAGCTCCTTCAAACACATCAGTCCTCCACTTCAGTGACAAATTTCAGCCAACAGTTCCTTTACTCCCCTGTCTTTACAAGGAGCTTCTATATATGCATTTCACAGGAACGGATTTTGTATTTAGTATAGGTCCTCAAATGTAGACAGCTAAATGTCGTAGTCAGTAACTACCTTTACAATCAATCAGTCTCCTCCTTTTGACCAGGACCTGTGGCTAACCAATCATTATAATCAAAGTTATGAGAAGAATATGTAACTTTCAGCTTTTGGTGCAGTTTCCAAGCTCATTCAACAAGTGTACAGACGTGAAATACAAAATAATTCTCCGTATAAGAAATCCATTCTTTTTTCCTCTTTTCATTGCACAATGCAGTGTAAACTGCATCTAAGGTAATGCATGGGAAGCTAAGCCAGCTGCTGGCATCTCCTGCGCACACCACAGACAGCAGTCCATCAGAAAGGTCAGGGAGCCAACATGTGAAAAAAAAAAAAAAGTCCTCGACAACAAACACACTGTCAAATGCATTTAATTTTGTGTCATTTCCCTTACGTTTTAGTTTCAAAGCAACTGATAAATATGAAAAATTACTGAAAATATTACTAATGCAAGGAAAAAATATATCTACATAAACAGAGAGTTCAGGACACAACATTTTCCAGGAGCAAACATGCACATGATTCTATGGAGCTACTGAATTTGAATGGAGGCACCGAAGGAACCCAGGTACACTGACACGAGCTGCATACATTAAGAAGCTCAAAGCACAAGGTCTTCTAGATTCCACCACAAAACCTTTGTTTCATGGATGTAATCAGAGCTGGTTTGGTACTACAAAACAGAGTCCAAGAGATCTGGTGAACTGGCATATTTTGAATAATGATAGTATGGTTTATATAACATGTTTTAATATAAGCGGACTATCCAAATATCTACAGAATTAAAGTGCAGTGCTATACGATTAATAAATTGAAGTTTTCAGCCATTTCCAACAGGGGCAGGCAACTGATGTAGACAGAGGCAAGAAACGAAAGCTAGGAAACGTGAGCAAATGATGAAAAAAAAAACACAAGAAAAGTCAGAAGGGTCAGTTTAACAAAGGGAAGTTCACACCAGGGGCACAACTTACAAAAGCAAAGGCCCAGTATGAAGAATGGTGAGACAATGCAAGGAGCAGAACAGAGACAATTGATGCCTGCGTGGAAACAGCCAGGAAAGAGGCGGAGACATAAATGCTAGAGACTGCTTGAATGCATACATCAAGAAACAAAACAAGAAAAGAGTTTATATTAGGACTGCAGTGAATTCCTCTAATATTTAACTTCCTGCCCTTTCAGCAACCTTTAAATCAAGGCTACAGACTGGTTTTAAGGAAGATCCCTTGTTTGTACATTGAGGAGAATACACCTAAGGATGCAGTAAGCCTCCTAGCCTCAGTGTGCTTTACCTCAACACACTGCTGTTGCCAGAATTTAACATTAGCTCCCCACCATATTTTTATTTTCTCTGCTGAGGTTGTAAGGCTACTTGAAATTACCTCCATTTTCCAATTTTACAATGCTTAATAACAAAAGCACCTCAAGTTACTGTCCCCAAAATAAAGCATCAGAGGTCCAAAATTGAGCTTCTGTATGCCTTTTATTAAGATCATCTGTCTGGCAGTGAATAGACATTGAAACTACTTGTACATACCGCTGATGTTCTTGAGGAGCACTGGTATGTTACACCATCATCTGACAGCCTCATTCCAAGTACTAAGTATAGGTAACAAATGATACATTGCAGGGGAACATTTAACTATGTATCAGAAGTACTTGGGTCATGTATGCTCCTCCTTTGTTATCATCTCGAGTCAATGCAGATCTAGCAGGCACATTCCCATGCCATAGAATTTGCTCATCATACACAACCGAATTTCTCAGTCGGGTGTAATTTTTTAGGCAAGTCAAAGAACCGGGTATTACTGCAGTTGCTCTCAGAGTACTGAAGTAATCAGAACTGATTTCATTTTTCCACATATTGAAATTGTGCTGTTTAATCAATAGAATATTTTGTTAAGAAGTGCCGATATTTTACTGCCTTGTTTTCTGACACGCTCTTATACTGATGCGGTTCTATTACAGATGGCTTTGAAGTGCCTGACAACACTAATAAAGACATGACACAAGTGTATGTTATTAAATAAACACAAACAGGAACAGGTGCCAAAAGAATCTACAATTTGACTTTCATTGCCTGGACACTGAATATAACTAATGTAGAAAAGAGTTAGCAATTCTTTGAACATACAGCTCTCTAAGAAACGATCTGTGGAGAAAGAATTATAATTAGCCTTCATGAGTACAAATTATGTTCTCTGTTCTCCTTCCTGAAAAAAAAAAAAAAAAACCACACCCAAACCCTGAGGAGTAACAAACACATCAAAGAAATATGTGGGCTTTGAAAGAGGTAGGTGCTTGCCGCATCTTCCTCCTGCATTGCGGAAATGATCACGAAAAAAAAAAAAAAAAAAAGAGTGNGAGTGGACAGGGTATCTGCAGAAACCACAGCCCCACGACTATGGCTATATGGTTACCGGTAGCATAACCACAGGCAGCCAAAAACATTGCATCGAGATTTGTCTCATAACCTGCTCTTTTCTACCAATTCTTCTCCATTAATACAAAGCCCTTTACAGAAAGGTGTGAATTTATGTAGTCACAGGGCACATTATGCTATTTCAGTAAATACCTGACTAATTTACAAGGTTACTGGCACACCAAGACAAGAGCTATTAAGCTAGAAACCCGTTTATTCTCACAGAAGAGCTGGAAACAGACTACAGAGCCCACGATCTTGCACGCCACCCCAGGACTCACCCACCAGCTTCATGCGCTGACATGAAGCCAGGCTAAGAAGCACCTTCCTAGCGCGTGCTGCGGTGCAGCTGCCCTCAAACCTTGGCAACAATTCTGTTATCTTTCTTTCTGTTCTGCCAGGCAGGTGGCAGAGAGGAGCAATTCACCAACAGCAAAATTCAGAAGGTGTAGGTCATTTACAGTTCTCATGACCTCAGATTTGAGGAGATCAAGTGAGATCGCAGTGGAGTACTTGCTTTGTCCTGATCCTCCATGCAAAGACACATCGCATATATAAGGATTTTTTTATTATCATTATATTTATTATTTTATTTATTGTTATTTTCAAATCAGAAAACAAATTATACTGAAAAGAGGCTACACACCTATATTTTTTCTCTGGGTGATCCAAAACTCCAGTTACTTCATGCTCAGGGAACTTCTCCTGAAAGTTCTCCTTTCCTTTGCTGTCCTTCTAATTCCGATGCCCCATAACCTAATCTCGCATTACAAGCAGCACTGTTGCCGTTAATCCTCCATTACGCCCCTTACCCCACCACAACTTTATCTCAGCCTCTGATTTTGAGACGGTTACTTCAAGAAGCAGGTCATTCAAGGACTTCTTTCAAATGCTGTCATTTTCATCAGTGCACGGACTAAACAAAAGTTACATTATCCATGAGTAATAATTCATAGTCTTCAGTAGCTAACAGAATTCTTATGCTGCTTGCCACAGTTCTTGTCACTAGAGACCCCTCCATTTTGCTGCTCAGATGCAGAACAGATTGCTATACCGTAGTGGAAAAGCACATTGAAATACATAACGCTGGTAAATACAATGCATTTTCTAAATTAGTTAGACTTGTTTTCTACAAATTAAAGCTCCCCCAAAAATCATACCTGAATCAAAAAATGGTTTTGTAACAATTTTCTTCATGGTATTATGTGTTGTGAAATACGACACTTTAAGATGCCCTAAGTTACTCATTATGCTTTCCTTTTAGATCTATGTTCATAATTTTCCCTTTTTTTTTTTTCCTTTGGTAGCAGAAAGCTCTGAATTTTTCTTAAAGGAACAAAAACAAAAAGCATGAAAGTCAGACCTCCTCACTTCAGATTTCACGGCTTATAAAGTACACAAATTATAAAGCTATCAGACATTTCCCGCGCTTACATTAAAACCTGTAGTGAGCCTTTAGAATGGACCAATTTATTTGATGTGTTTCTCCTAAAGCTTTTATGACACCATAAACATTTCTGACTCCATGACAAATACTTTATAATACATTAAGCAAGCTCATTCAAACAATCCAAAGTGTTATGCCAATGGCAATGTATTTAGAAATGGAATCATCACTTGAACATGGAAAAACCTTAAAGTTTAGTTTGAACCACCGCAGTTTACTATTTACTTTTGTGCAACGGGAGGCAAAGCATTTCAAATTAAGTTCAATGGCACAAACACCCAAAAAGCACAAAGTAGGCATATTCTCCAGAAGTGCACCATTCTGTACCTATTTCACATGACAGCATCGACACCAAAGTCTGCTCCCCAGTAAAACTTCCCATTGAATTCAATATTAATTAGCATGGAGCGTTTAACTATACAACAGTTTAATTGTACTTATAACACACTTCTAATCACTGCAGTTTATCTGTGTTAGCTTCATTCAACTGAAAAGCCTTGCCATCCCTCTTTACTCAGGAACAAATTGTGATAACTTTCTTCACAGTAGATAAAGCATTACACCATTAGAAGCTCTGCAAGTCACCAAAACCAAGATGCAGGCAATCCCTGCGAAGAAAAGCACCACAATCTGACTCTCATATTTAATGATATGATGAGAGTTGGCAAAATGCTTTCTGTATTGAAGGCACAGGGAGTCTTCAACTCATGAGGCAATAAACATACAAATACTGCAACAGGATTAATTAATGACATAATTATTAGTTCTTCAGGCATGCTTTTGAGGACGGAATTCAATTCTTAGAACATAAAACTAGCTCTGATGACTTTGTGAATCCAGTAAAAAAAATCACTGCTGTGTGGCCCTAAACACTGGGATGAAACAGAAGCCTGGAAGTAGTTGATTTGTATATATTTGATGTTTATGTTATAGTACAGATTGCAAACAGACGACAAGAACTTTGAGAAACAAAAAACAGAGTATTTAACAGTGGGGGAAGGGGCAGGGGGTGGGTGTTGTTTGGGGTTTTTTGTTTAATTGCTGATTATTTTTTAACACCATCCTGCTGACCATTTAAGCTTTCATTTGACTCAAAAGCTTGAAGGCATCCAATTTAGGAAAAAGACAGTTTTATCGGTTGGAAGATGTTACTAAGCTTCTATAATTTTAACACAGGCGCTGTATAAACAGGTCATAAATAAATCATACCATTGCCTAAGACCAAATGAGAAATATACTAGAAAGCATTAAATTACAAGAACACTTTTCATACGACTTTGCTTTCTCATGGTACTCTTCTTGTTAACTGTGACTCTTGGCCTGAAAAGATCAAGAGCAGACATCTGATTCGGAGAAGGAAGCATAAAAGTGTCCCAGTTTCTCAGCGAACAACGTTTTCTTTCACTTATAAAAATGCACTTCTCACCTTACGTACTTCGACATATGTTCTGTGAACATGTCTGCCCCGAGAACAGTCTTACGTGGTTACTGCCTCCATATATTGCCAGTGACTAAAAAAATACTCTAAATCCCCCTGCTTCAGAAAGTCATTGGATATCCAAATCGTAAATTTCAAATTCCCAGCTGTCACTGCCTAACTACGCCTTCTGCATTTCAGCAGAGTCATGCTGTATGACATTATCACTCTCTCACACTTCATAGCTTCTTCAACATTGACAGAAAAACCTGTGGACTGTCTAGTATTTTTCACCATGTTTATCACACTAGCAATTACTTTATCTAAATAGCTCCTACAAACGAACTCCTGTAAAATATGTTCTTTTGTTTACTCCTTGCCTCTCTGTATTTCTGCCCATATTTAGTCCATTTCTTCCCCTCAGTAAAAGGTAATGGAAGGGGGAAAGTCGGGGGGGGGGAGGGGGCGTGCAGAGGGGGAGTAAACCAGTGATGTAACATTTTCAAATACCAGCTTATTACTTATTTAGGAATCTGGAATGATCTAACATGGTTTGAAGATCTCACCACGCAATTAAAACCCCGATACATTTGAATGAAAGGAGGCCTTTTCCGCAACTCCTTTTTCCAAGGAAACATAAAGAAATGTACCGATGATAGATCACCTGAAAGCCTGCAAACCACAACAGTGAAAAAGGAAGTGGTAGTAAAAACTGGCAATGTTATTACCAGGTGGAAGAGGGCAATTGTGGTAGGACAGTATGAAAGTGTTCGTTCAGTTGGGTTTTTTTTTTTCCCTGAAGGTGTCAGAAAGCTCCTGTACTCTTCCCCTGGAATTAATGCAATTCATAATTTTGGATTGCATATCCCACACGTTAAGTATTAATATAGAACATCTATGTATTCTTATAAATTAAGAAAGCTAAGGAAAAACGTAAGCGACCTGCTTGTAAGGGAGCAGTCTTACATAGGGTCACTGGCAATGCATCAGCAAGTTTACCTGCTGTAAAACAGCCATGAGATAACTCAGACTCTAGAACTAGAGTTACTTCAGACATCTAAGAAAACAATGAGCAGTTTACCTCTTACGCCCTCTAACTAAATGGTTTGGACCTTCACTGACAAATAAGGACTTGGCAAGAACCCATCACAGATGTCATTTATCAAGAAATGAGTCTTAATTAAAAGAAAAAGTATTATAGTTTTATAGTGTAATGTCTTTTTTTTCCCCAATAAATTGTGTGTGCGCGTGCACTAGCATACTCACACAAACCAGTGGCTGTTATTATGATTTAAGTCTCCTTCTTAAACAAGAATCCAAGAAAAACATATTCTGTCCACGAACAATAACCAGCATGTCTACCTGACTTTTTAGGCATGTTTAATATATTCCCAAAAGAAACCAGGACCAGACTCGAGTCATTCCTTGTACTTGTTCTGGAGGTACTTCCTTGCTAGAAGCGTTTATCATCAGATTATTACATAAAAATTAAATATTTGTAATAGTTATATACAAGCATGTAAATTTATTTACATCTACATGTTTCCAAAAGTCACCATTTCATGTATGAAGTCAAAACAAAAAACAGCAATTAATCAGGGAGCCTTATGCTCCAGCAGTGACCCGCATAACATGGGAGACTGGAATAGGTCTCATTTGATGGCTGTCAAAAAACAGATGTGTGACCTTACATGGTTTGCATAATTTATCTGCAATTCAGTTTACCCAGCCTCCAAATGGGGAAAAGCCTACTTACCTGGACTGCAGTTTGTCATCAAAACAGAACGTGCCCTAGAAATGCATGTTACCATACAGATACAAAGATGCTCATACACAGTACTTTCAAGTCTTCAGAATCAAACGCTCTCCACTGGAATGTACAGAGTCTTTGCCATGTATTACTTGTTTGATGAATGTTTCAATCTTCTAGAAGAAAAAGTGACCCATTTGCTTGACTTACTACCTGCTGAGAACATTAATACAGAACTTCAAATCTAATAAATGAATAAGCAGGGGACAAAGGGATTTTGCAAGTTTATTGCATGGTAGTTACATTTCTTCTCAACTGGCCAATCTTTAATGATATTTTGGAAAATAGATTACTTAACACAAATAGCATTTTCTTTAAATAATCACGGAAGTTACAAATTATCTTTACAACCAAGCAAATAAATTGAGCTGGGAGCACTCACTGGATCAAGCCATTCATTTGTGAGTAGTCCCTATAAAGAAGGATTTGCCAATCTGCCAAAATCATTTTCCTACTCTCAAATTAATGCCATCAAAATTGATAATACCACTCAATGCAAGTTACACGTCCTGTATGTTACCAGTAGAGGTGCGTATCATCAGCTCGTGTAAATCTATACGGTTCTTAAAACCAATAGAACTACATCAACTTACAGCTGCTGAAGATTTGTCCCTGTGTCTGTCTTTAACACTGATAAAAACACTGAAGCAAACCCTGGACGCACTTCCAAATTTAAAGCTCCCATTGACTGTATTGAGAGCGATGCCTACAGGAGGAAAGGCAGACTCAAGTAAGCCTTCCTAGAATTAGTGCACTTTTTTCTCCCCCATTCATTTGAAGTTTAAAGTTAGTTGTTAAAATCATAACCTGGGAGGAAGCCAAGAGCACAGCGTATTTTAAAGCTTCTTAGTTTTCTTTTATGTATTCCCAGAAATTCTGTTTAATAACAGTGATTTATCAGGCCAAGTCCAGCTTACTGTAATCACGCAAATAACCCCAGTAAAGCCCATGGGAAACACAGCACCATCAGAAACATCGTTTGGCTCACAGTTTTACTCCAGCAGGATAGAGTTTCAAAAAGTGACTGTTGCACTGTTCTTATCTCTTCCCAAGATCTATCATTACACCTGTGTTAAAAATCTCATTATGTTTCCTCTAGCACCCTTATACATTCCTTAAACAATTTTTCCTCCAAGGATATGATGCAGCGCAACACTTGTCTGAGCAACCCTCACGTGCACACTTAGCCGTGGGGCAGTCAAAAGGACTAGCATACAGCAGAAAGAAATAAGTGCCCGAAAAAGGATTTTGCAGGAGGGGTACTCAGCCGTTTCTTAGACCACCATCCTGTAAAACTGTAGGCAACAGAGGGAAAATACAGTTGTTTTATAGAAGACATCTTTAATCACGGGATGTATTTCTGACTACAGATACATAAACTGAACAAGGCAATTTTTGAAAAGTATCTACATGCATCTTGCATAATGGCATATGCCATAGTTACCTATAGGCATTTTCCTTTACACGTATATTGCAAGAGGTTTACAGCTTCTTGCATTCTGTGAGCATTACACACAGCAATGATTTTTAGTATCAGCTGAATTAACTTTTAACTGGAAGGAATAAAAACTCAAAACTCCTGCTTCAGGAGACTACCAATAGCAACATAAATAATTAATCATTAAAACTGCTTAGCACAAGAAAAAAAAATATTTTTAAGATGTTCCTGAGCACTACTCCATTGCAAGACATTTCAACATTAAAAAAAAAACAATTAAAATGGAATATTCCTCTTCAACTTAAGCATACCCACATACAATCAGATTATCAACAGCACAAAATCACTTCCTATGTAGTTTGTTTCATACAATTTTTTAAATTATTTTTTTAAAAATCATCTCAGAGACTACAAAACAGTTCGACTTAAAACCAGCTAATCGATCACCTTTCTGCCCAGCTGGGGTTTTTTCATTAATCTAACAGAAATATTTGAGGGATTTCCCTTTTTACCTTCGCATCTTTCCTTTTCCAGTATCCATAACCAATCATCGCTCTGCTCTTCCATTATGCTTCGGATATTGCAGAGTGAGAAGCATCTTCATTAAATAGTATTAAAAATAGAACACACCCGATCTCCCCACCGGAGCATGCTCTGACAGTGCTGATACCACAGCTCTCAAGGTAACCATGCCCAGCTGGGAACCGAGAGGCAAAGTCAGTGCGAGATTAGCAATTTGCAAGCCTAATTGTGCACACAAACTTGCCTCGATCCGTGACGAAGACTGCTAAAACAAAAATCAGCGTGCGGTTAAATTAAGCGAAGTTGCAGGTCAGTATCTTTCCTTTCCCCTCCCCATCACCCTCAGCTTCAATTGCTTTGTACTTGCCTAAAATTTACATATGCCATTTAGAAGAATGCACACCGGGCATGCATCTAGCTCAGGCGCAATGGTAGAGAAGTCAAACAGGTGAGCAGCAACCGCTCGTGCTGCTCTTTAATGCCTTTGTTTCCCCTCTCGGCACATTGACAGCAATGTCACACGGCAGCGGGATGAATTTAAGCAAAAACCACACGCACCTGGCAGCGCACAGACGGGAGGGAGAGCGGAGGCGCAAAGACACACCTTAGCACAGACAAACGCACCCGAAATTTTGAGCGTGTTCCCCCCGCTGGCTGAAACTGTA
>VZSZ01002055.1:1761-13446 GCA_013398815.1 Ibidorhyncha struthersii
AAAAAAAGCCTACCTTGGGTTTGGACAGCCTAATTATATAGAATGTGTTTTTTCCCCCAGGAGGATGTGTGCCAGTGACAGGACTAGGGTGTGAAAAGAGTATTTATCAAGTGTGGAAAAGATGTGTGGTGTTCAGATGTTGTTTGTAATCAAGGATGTGATATATTTTACAGAACCATCCAGTGCCAAATGTGTTTGTAGCACGGTATCTCGCTATATGCTGTCTTTAATATTTATGTGCTTTGAGGTTATATAATTTCTATTAAAATGAACAAGTTTTGCAAGTCATTTATAGTAGCCCTTGGCAAATATTCAGTTCCAAAGATGGCATTCCTTTTATGGTCTTTCTCTTTGTCCCTTCTGCCTGACCTTTGGGGTAAATTATCTGTATTATGTAGCTTAACAACACATGTAAAGTGTGGATAGATGAATTCGGGAAAAATAATACTTAACTTTATGCCAAAGAGGTACAGTACAGCACAGCTAGGTGAAACACTAAAAATGAAGGCACGCGATATCTGTGAGGCATGAAGAAGATGAAGAGAGAAAAATCCCAAGTAGCGTTGTGCCCCTTCCTCCCTTTCTGGAACAGCTGTGACTTAATTTTGGGTGTGGGCCATCCCTGTTGCATAAAGGATGGGAAAGTTGTATTAAACAGTAGCTCTTCCACCACTTATGCTGCGTCGGGGGCAAATAACCCTCACCTACATTGTAAAAGGAAGAAGACTAAAATTTTTCTAAACAATCTCTTTGGTTACCTCTTCGCAGCAAATTTTTAATTTTTTTTCCCCATGTTCCTTAAAATTAGATTAATTCAGGTTAGGAGCTTGGACCTGCTGACATTTAATTGAATGGTGAAGTTCTGGAAACTTTTTAATCTTGGAGAAAGGAGGACCAGACTATACAAATTTTATGTAGCTTTTCAAACAGGACTTCCACAGGCATTTGCAAATGGAAGTCTCTATCTACATATAAATAACATTTTAAGTTAGAAAAATGTATATAGAAAAATAGTTAAAAAGAACATATATCATAAGGAAAACTAAATTCTGAAGGGATTATGCGTTCAGTACGTTACGTGTGTTCAGTTGTCTTGATCTTTCGGTGGTCTTCTAAAGTGGTCTTTTTCCAGAGATTCCCTTACCTTGTTGGGGCTCAGGAGACATGCAGATTTTCTTTAAAAACTGACCATGTGACTAGAGACTGTGATTTACTTTGATATAAAAGAATGCATGACCAAAATAACAACACAGAGGCAAGCATTAGAGTTGGTTATGCATTGATTTTCAGCTTGGTGTGGGAGAGGACGTGGAGAAAGTGAGGATACTTGGTTCTGCTGTCATGGCATTCTTGCTCCATTTTTTGTGCATGACTCTAGTTGTAAATGTCTCTTAAGTCTGACCTTGGCCATTTGGTCACATGGAGGAAGATGGGGTGTTTTTTTTTTCCACTTTGCTGCTACTTTGAAGATGAAAGAAGATGTCTCCTGTGTTGTTTTCTCCTCAGGTCTGTTGTGGGTGGTGGCTGTTGGGAGGTACAGCTCCTTTCTGTGAGTGGTGTGGGTGCCTGCCTTGATAAAACTCTCTTCCCAAGCGGTAAAGCAGAGTAAAATGTACACAATTCTCTCCATTTTCTTGTGGGTGCCAGTAGCATTCTCTGTAAATACGGAAAAACTCACCACTCCTTTCCTCATTTGATTCTGCGGCTGTTTAGGAAAACTGAGATTTCTGAGGGCTTTTGAGGATTTTTGGATTTCTGGACATAGTTGTTTGTGGGTTGTGGGGTTTTTTTTTCTTCTCTTTTTCCCAAATTTGGAAAGACAGCATTGCATGAATTTACAATCGTTAGGTTACCTTTTTCCACCATAATGTTTTTAAGTTATGTAAGAATAAGATAGAGATTAAAACTAATTGGCTTCAATGATAAATTTGCTGCTCGTCCCCGGAAAATGGTGAGCTAGTTTTTCAAGTTTCAGGTGGTGCAAGATATATTGATATGTCTCTTTTTTTTTTTTTTTCCTTTCTCCTTTGAAAGTAAAATTGGTAGTTTAATGCAGCCTGGTTTATAAAATTTGGGTTTGGTGTTTGTACACTGATTTCATGTATCAGGTCTAACCTGTAAAAGTTGCAGGTATACTGCTCTGGGAGTCTATGAATGTAACACTTCTTGCAATTCTAGAAGAATATACTTTTTAATAAGGAGAAGCACAGAAGGGAAGGTTCTGGAAATAGTAACTATTTCTCAGTATTTATTGTTGGTCACAGTGCTTCATGTACTTTTCTACACTGCACAGGTGTGTTGGACAGCATATGTAGGTGTTTCATGTATGTGCTGCGGTTCAGACCACTAAGAATAGTTGCTTTTGTGATGTAGATTTAACAGGTACTGATAGTCAGAACGATAGCTGCAGTGGACCATAGAAGCATGCGTCACTACAGAAACATACGTCAGAATAGGAGTGTTCTGAAATACATACCCAACTTTTAAGTCTATTGCTTATGGCAGGGATATTTGTTTCCATGCAGTTAAACACATACAAGTAATTTATTGGACTGGCAAGAACCAAGCAGTTTCTGCATTGCTTCCTCAACATGACTGGTCTGCTCACAAAAGGTTGGGGTTTTTCTTCTGTGCTTTTGCTTAATGCTGAACGTTATGAAGTGTGTGATTCCAGCTTTCGTAGGCTCTGTAGTGCTGAGCAAAGTTTTGCTACTGAGGAGCAAGGACTAATGGAGCCTGCTCAGACCCACTGGGTACAGTAGATGCACTCTTGACTACAGTGAGCGTGATTAGGGTTTGGCTAAGAGGTAATTAAATCTTCCCGGAGGAGACAGTAATTAACAGAAACAGGTATATATTAATAATTCATTTTGCTTAAATTATAGGCATATGATAACGTCACAAGTATTAATGTAGCCAAACAAGATTTTCATAACTTTGCCAAACTTGAACTGTTTGGGTGGAAAATTTATAATGGCTTACGTATGCTGTGTGCTGATTTATTTAGTTTGTGTGTGTGTAAAATTTCAGTTGAAATGTTTTGGCTGATTTTGAAAATTCAACAAAGAAGAAATGGGTTTTCCAATGTTTTAAAAGTTCTCGCAACTTTTGCCATGGAAGACCAATAGTAGCCCTCTCCTTTGAAACACTTGAAATCTAGTTGAAAAAGGATGAGGGATTTTATTCCAGGGATGTGTCTTTTCCATTTGCATGACAAAGCATCTGAATTTAGCCAGGATACAAGCCTTTTCAAAAAGATTAATTTGCATATGCTTAGAGCCTGCTAACTGTAATTGCTGAATATTTCATCTTTACTGGGAGCGCAGCAGATAGTGGGATCAGAGGAGCGGTTTGGGGAGAAAAATTGGTAGTGGCCACTGATGGGATGCAAAGCAGTTGAAGCCTGCAGCAGTGAGATGCCAGGACATAGAGATAATGGGGGCTGGCTCTTGAAGGACTATGGAAGAAGCCGGGTGGAAATGGCTGGTTTGGGGAGACAAGACAAAGAATTGCTCCCTAAGGGGACCGGCATTGAGATCAGAGATCTGGGTGGGAGCTGGTGCATCCAGACAAGAAAAACAGACCTGGTGCAAAGCAGGGAGCAGAGCCAGGGCAGCAAAGTCTTCGAGGAGACAGGTCAGGGAGTGGAAGGTTTTTCTTAAGTTAGGAGGAACATGCTGTCCCTCTAGGTACTAGAAAATGATGGTTTCTTTGCTGCCAGCAACTACTTGTGAGACCAAGGGGTAAAATGGCTTATCTCCAAGATAAAACCTACCAGCATCTATGAAATACTGACTTGACTGAAATGGCAGAGAGGTTTGTGGTGGTCCTGAAACCTGTAGCTCGGATGAGATGGCAGAGCTTTGGGAGGGAAGGGTGAGATTTGCCATTCCAAAGCAGCTGGAGTAGTGTGTCTGAATGTGTCTGAGTGCAATGTCTGGGTGTTGTACTTGCATTCTCAATAATGTTCTCTTAACTTGGGAAAATATGGATGTGTACTAACTGTTGTGCTTACTTTGTCCTCATTTGCATGTTCACTGGTTATTTTTTTTCTTCTGGAAAACTCGTTTTTTTATTGTGCAGAATAGAGCATTGTTTTCATAATGAGTAGCTATTTGATAATTTGCTATTTTGCTGTCATGTGGTATGTGCCTTATGGCTGACTTGCTGTTTCATAATGCAGTTGTTTCTAGAGGAAGAATATGTTGTTTCTTTGGTGCCCAGCATCATGGTGTCTTGAGCTTAACAAACCTTTACAAGTACGCATTGAGCCACTCCTACCTGCCTTTCAGTTTTAGAAATCATAGTAAGGTGCAGAAAGGTGATGAAAGGCAAAAATATTTGCTGATTATTGGGTGCCCAATTTGAGCTGTGTAGCCCTTAGTCCTTTTTGGAGCATCCTCTAAACCACTGGTGCATATGTACAACTTCCACCGTCTCTTTTGCCACTGATTCTAAGGACAAGATGCCATTTTATCATGTCAAGGATCCAGAAGATGAGGAACAGAAAATGATTCATCCCTTGCACAGTTTGTATCAGCTGAGCAGCTTACAACACAGAGCCGTCCTGTGGCATGCCCAGAGACGGACGAGCATTTCAGCTGGTCTCAGAAGGACCTGTCTACGGCACAGTCACGTCTGCCCTGGAGCCTGCCATCTCTCCTGGTGCAGCATGCTGCTTGTGCCTCGGATGGACGGAGATTCAGTTCAGGGCAGNCAGTCCCGTGAGCTACAGAATGGGTGAAGCTCGATTTCCTGGACATCTGTCATCTTGAGGTCATGTTGCAGTGTTTCCGTGAAAGCAAACAGCTGAAGCAACTTGTAGAAATGTAGTATTTTTTTGAGACCTCTGTCTCTTTTTTGAATATACTTGAAATAGGAAAATGAACTCGAACGTTATCCGGGGTGGACAGTTGTGTGCTTACACACAGCATGACCTCGCAAGCCTGCTTTCCTTAGGGAGGGAGATGACAAATACATGATCCTGTGATTCAGGGTGGCATTGTAATAGGGTAGAGCCACTTCAGAGACACTGCTCTCACTTTAGGGAGACTGCTCCATGAAACCTCAGGGTGTAGATAAGGGCACGATCCTGCACAGCCCAGTGTGGTACTCTGCAAGTACAGGTAATTAGCAGCTGCTCAAAATGGTTACTTTTAAAGAGTCTTCTGCAAAAGCTTCTTTAGACACCGTCAAGAACACAGCTAGATGATGTTTTTTCTTCATTAATATTCAGTAGCTACAACTTCAGGGCTTCCCTGCTGTGTTGCTTGGGATTAGGGCCACTTGGTTCCCGCTTTGTTGGTGTACAAATGGGCCAGAAAGGAGTCCTGGTCCAGGTTGAGTCAGAGCCGAAGTTTCTTTCTGGTGTCTGCTCAGTTGACCCACAGACCCCTAAGTCCAGATTATTTAGGTAGTGGTCGGGTAGTATATAGCTGTTGTTCTAACTATTAAGAGAAGATCTTTCTCACATAGCAACAAAGGTGTTAATTCAGAAATCTTGATGACCTCCGTGCATGTTTCTCTAGGCTTTAGGAGATTTCTCTCTTCCAGTCCCAGGAAAGTAACAGGTGAAAACATAAAGTTTTTTTCTGAGAAATGGAAAGGTGTCAGTAGTCAAGACCATAGCATTCTAGCTTTTTTCTTTCCAGCTTCATTAAATATAAAAATAAACTGAAAATTTCTGCAGTGGGTTATTTTTTTGCCATCAAACCTTCTGTCATTCTTGCCCCTGGACTTTTTTGTTTTTTTCCTGTATTAGTGGTGTTTCTAGATCAGAGCATAGAAGTGAGCAGAATGAAATAGTTACCTCTCTTTTGAGATAATATATGCTACTTGGGTTTTATTTATAAAACATTGCTGCTAATACTCCCTAGAATGCTTCCCTGTTTTTTTGTTATTGTTGTGTTCTGTTGGGTTTTTTGTTCTTTTGTTTGTTTTTTGTTTTTAATAACCCATTTTGCAGTCCACATGCCCTCCAGGTTCTTCTTACGGTACTGCTGCCTAGCCAATTATTCCCCATTTCATATTTGTGTATTTGATTTCTTATTCCTGAGCATAGTAGTCTACATTTGTCTGTATTGAATTTTCTCTTATTAACTTCCCTTATTCTGTTCATGTCCCCAAAAGGGCTTATAATCTTTCTCAACTTACCGTGTACACTTTTGTATTTCTACATACAACTCATTAATGAAAGTCTTTTAATGGAATTGGCTTAGGATAGCAAGAGCTTTCTTGAAACGTTCTCTCGTTTGTGGAAACATACCAATAATGACTATTGCGTTATTTTTTTCATGTGACTGTACACCATTTTTTTATTTCATAAAGACTGCTTACATACGTGTCATGTGATAGGCTAAGAATCAAAACTCTTGTATCTTAACTTTTAATAAGCCATCCACATGTTCCTCGTTACCCACTGTGCAGTCTCCCAAGTAAACGAAACTGCGGTGACAGGTTTTTTTTTTTGACAGATAACATTGATGCTTTCTTATCTTTGTATTCTGAAGGTGTTTAATTTGATTCTGGAATTGTCTTCTGTATATTTTTTGATAGTTAAGCTGATGTCTGCATGAAATTTCCTTTTTTAAAAAAAAAATAAATATTTTATATATACTATGGCATACTGAGATTTTTCCTTTCCTCTTTTTTGTTTTTATTTTGGTTTGGTTTCTCCAATACTGGACTAATGTAATATGTACAAACGGGACAAAACGTTGACTCTTGCTCATCATGTGAGTGCTTGGACTCATACTTCTTCTCATTTCTGCTCATCTATATGTTGCTTGCTTTTCTGTGCAGGGGCAGAGCTTCACCTTATACTGTGGTGTGAGTTTGAGTTTAACTTGAAGAGCTAAATAAGTTCAGATCCTCTTTTTTGGGGTTTTGTTTTTCTCAGAAAGGAGCCTAACATCTTGGCTGTTGTATACCAACTTGACAAACATCTTCCTGCCATACTCCCTAAAGTGCCTCCTTATGCCCTGAAGCCCTTCCTTTTCCCTTTGCACCTTCATTCCCTGTGCCCAGAGTGACCTGAGTTAGAAGAAGGTGAAATACTACGTATGTTTTCTGTGGTAATCCACTTAATGCTTCTGAAAAAATGGCAGCGTTAGTCTTGGAAACTGTTTTGATAGGTTAAAAAAAATTACGTCAAAATCATCAGCAGCCGGAGGTAGCCTGTGTTGTCATGTTGGCCTTTCCCTGGAAAGGGCTGTGCTTTCTGAAGAAAATACTTGAGTGCAGAAGTAGAACTATAATTCCTTAATAAATATGTTGTTCTTGACAGTCTTGGGACAAAATGGATGATGTGGCTGACAGGCTGTATGATTGTGTCATAAATATTCCGTGATTTATGAGGCTGGAAGTAAGGATGCCACCTGACGCTCCTACTACGGAAGTTGTGGCGCTCTGTCAGATCCTTGTAACTGCAACAGCAAGATTTGATAAACCAAAACCCCTTTGCTTTCTCTATGATAAGTGTTTTATTTACTGTTCTTCTCTCCCAACTAACCCTCAAAGAATGGGGGCCAGTCCCGGATGACTCCGATTACTCCTGTTTAGGTCAGCCTTTGAATTAAGGCGGTGGTAGTGAGTCAATAGATGCTATTTATATGGTTGGGAGTGTGGATGAGTTAATGAAATTTCATGAGGTGTTTTGGGAATAATGAGGTTCCCCTGCCAAATCTGAAACTGCCCTAGAAGTGAAGGTTAGGACTCCCATTGACAGTCTCTTGAACTGTTGAGCTCCTTTAATTGTTTATTATCAGAACCCTCCTAGATCGGTGTATGTTGTTTAATCTGCCTTGAAATGTGAATTGCAAGTCAAAGGCCTTTGAGTAATACAGTGAAAAGCTGTCTGAATTTATTGCTTCTTCTGTATGTGCTTCCTAAACTTTGGTGAACTGCTGCTCAGTAGCTTGCTCCACCAGTCAGTCATCTTCGGTGACGGGCAGCAGAACTGCTGGTGCCTCCTGCCACAACGCAGGTAGGGGATGTGCTCCCTTCGGCAAGTCAGAAAGACTTCTGTGATGATGCCAGTGTTAATAAAATATTTATAGAGTATTATACATGGAGAGGATGTTTTAAAAACTTAAAGACCTATATCCTGGCCTGAAGGATTAAGTTTGTTTTTCCTGTGAGTGTTTATATGCATGTTGTAAAATAATATAAATGAAAGTTGATTTTCTGGATTGGAATAGGAAAAGTACATGATCAACAAATAAACACCTAGAGCTTGCATGCAGAAAAATACAAAGCTAGAAAAGATAAAGGAGAACTTCTGATCAGAAGATGAAGAGCAGTGTGAGAAATATGAAAATATGCCTCTGGTAATGGTAATATGCTTGACAAGCAGATCTGAAAGGTACAACACATTGGTGTTTCTGACTTCTGCTGCAGCTCCTCAAATTTAGTGTCACTTTTAATTTTACTATCTGTACATCTAATTCTTTATAAAAGAAAGATGTTTACTCTTATGAGACCAGTATCTGTAGACTTGTGTAACTGCAAACCTAGGTATAAATATTTTAAAATCTTTTAAAAATAAAATGAGAGACTATAATACAGCAAAACACAAAGAAAGCCGTATCTTATGCTTTGAAGATGCAGGACTTAAATAACTTGACCAGCTGTAGTTGAGGAACCTGTAAAGAGTGAATGAGAAAATTACTTTGAATGATTTCACAAAACTTCTTAAATAGATGATTAAAAATAAAATCAGACTGTGATCCTGGATATGGATATATTCGTGTTAATTCTAGTAGCTGAGAAAGTTACCTATAAATCTCTCCCAGTATTCCCCAAACAGCCCTGTAAGTCTGCAGTTAGTTATTCAAAATTAGAGGAGGGGAAAAAAAAAAGTTTTGAGTTGTCTGGTGTCAGTCTCCAATTCTGCATGGGTTTACTGATTTGAAAAAAAAACCAACCCCAACATAATAGACAGGAGGAGGTTTTCTTGTCATAAAAGCATAAATGTTTTTCCCCTGTAAAATGATACGGCTGAGTTGAGTAGTGTTTCACTCATATTATTATCTAGTAAAGCTCTTATAAAATACTTTCGGAAGTTGAAAAAGGACTCTGGTTTTAATACTTAGACTGCAAGCCAAACAAATGCGTTTGTAAATGTACAGCCATGCCTACAACAGATTGCGCGTGTCCTGGTTCTGTGTTCAAGGTGATGGTGCAAAAACCACTTGTGACAAGGAGCATCGGCTGAAAACTGCAGGCTGTGTCGGGGACTGGAGGAAGATTCACAGTGATACAACAGTTGGTTCTTGTTTCTCCCTTTTTAATACCATCTTGATCCTTAATAGCCTGAACTGGTAAAATCCTCAAGGTGTCACCCATAGCTGAACATCTTTGTTTCCTACTTTGTCGGAGCAGCCAGCTTTGCACACATAGGGTCTGGTCACAGTTACCCTCTAGTCACAGAGGTACACTTCTAGCAATCTTCATTTTCGTGGCTGAAGTGCTTGAAATGCTCGAGTCCTGGTAGCTGGATGTCCTCTGGCGTGGTCACAGGCTTTGAAACAAGTCACAGGAGTGTTTGTTAAAAGAGTGTGAGCAAAGCAAGAGAGAAGGCAGTGCAAAAGGGACTTTTTGCTAATGCAAGAGTAGGGATGTAAAGCTTATGTAGAGCAAAGTGTTTTGGTATTGGTTTCTGTTAAATTTATTTTTGCACAGTGTATACATTGAATAGACAAAACATAATTAGAGGGGCTCTCTGGTGCAGTGCATTGCTACACAGAAGAGTTTTGCTTCTACAAAGGGTTGTGTACTTAAGTAAGCACTCTCTTCTGTGCGGCACAAACATTGGAAATTCTCACTAATTCAGGGTGCAAGTGGAAAACTAATGCTGGAAAATTAAGGGAAACCTAACTTATGACAGTGCCATATACGCTTCAGGCTTTCTAACACCACATTTTGATGCAATCCAACAGGGCTGTAAAGGGAAACAAGAAACCAGATTAAAGAGACCAATGATCTAATTTGGCAATATAGTTCCTGTTTATTCTGCAGCATCAGAATAGATTTTTTTTCATATTCATTTTGCCTTTGTGATTCAGTTATAGATTTCAGCTAAACTTAAAGCCAGTTCTGTGACAGTTAGTTTTTAGCATGCCTGTGACTTTCTTGGAATTTCTGGTTTTCCAGTCATATTTAAAGAATTAACATAACTGAAGAAAGATTGCATTCTTCCAGTCTGAAATTGAATGTACTAATTTTCCATAATGTATTTTGTGTGTTTGTGTGTGTGTATATGCATAGGTCTGTATATATATTTAAGCTTGGAAGGCAGGGTAAATATCTTTGTCCCTAGGACAGGCAACTGGATATCACCTGCACGTATTGAATCACAGAAGCGGGTTGATTAAAAAAAAACACCACCAAAAAAAACCCCAAAACAAGCACAAACCATTTTGACTCATATATGGAATAAAATTAGAAGAGGCATTTTCAGAGTTAATAGACTAACTGCACTCTTGATCCTCTTGTGAGCTTATTCAGCGTCACCCTTGTACTCCTGTCACGTCTCTTGGTATGGAACCATAAAATTTACTGTGTCCTACCTGTGGCCTGCATATGGTCTGTTGTGTAATAACTGCAATTACCTCACCACGGTTGACTTTATATTCAACACCTGTGATTTGCTTCTCTTTGGGAGCAGTGACAGGAGTACCCAACAACCAAACTTGGTAAAGCAAAGTATTTGTTTAAAGCAGTGTGAAGGAAAGCATCTGAAAACAACAAAAGCTGTCTCTATGTGTAATTATTTTTTTTTTTTCTGTCGGGGAATGTACTACTCCCCTAATGCTTATCTGGTAAAGCAAGCTTCTCATTCCTCCAAAAAGCTTCCATTAGTGTGTCTCCCTGGATAGCCCCCCCAGCAATTGACACAAACTTATCCAAAAAAGATAGTTTTTTCTTCCCTTTTGGCAGCCCAGGTGACCTGAAGAAGCTTATGGGCACCAAAGGTTTATCCTTTGTAGTTTCCCTTTTTTGTTGTGGTCGCCCCCACCCCATCTCTATTGATTTGGTCTAGTGAATGGTAGTACTTACAGATTTGGCCTTACAGTGTCTGTAGATCATCATACCGTAAAACAGTACCGTGGCTGGAGTCCAGAGCGGCACTTTCTGTTGGTGAGAGAACTTCACTGTCTGATTCCTTGGTTTGAGGACATTCTGAAAGTAACCTGAAAACTGGGATAAAGTACGTGGTGCTGGTCTGTGTTCTCACCTGATGGTTTTCTCCTATCTCATTCTTTAGCGTGTGCATTGCGAAAACCGTGTTTGCATGTTGACAGTTAACTTTACTAGGGTTGTTTGTGAAAGGTGTGTTATATGATGTAGTGTACTGAACGTGGTAGAATTATGTGAAATGGGTAAAAGGCTCATGCTTTGGGAAAGAGGAGGTTAATGTACTGGATGTATGGGACTGGGTGATGTGAAAGGAGTGGGACCTGTGCAGCAGCAGATATTTTTAGCTCAACATAAACACACAAAGAGGACAGGCTGGATGCTCCACTTTTTGAAATAATATATAAACCAGCATAAGTATTGAGGTTGTGTTTGAATCCTGTTTGCTCCACAGCCTAATGGCTGTAAGGACTGTAAGATAAAACCGCTGTGTGTTCTACGTTAATATATGATATACCTGGCTGCTCAGAGGTGCCCCTTGGACCAGGC
>VZSZ01002055.1:17175-57188 GCA_013398815.1 Ibidorhyncha struthersii
AAAAATGTTTGTGTCTGTACTTGTTAGGCACTGTGGAGGTTTTTTCCTTGATAAGTGTAAACTTTTTGGAAACTTGCCATTCTCAAGCTGTAAATTGTGTTCCTTTTAAAGACAGGGGTTCCATGTCATACCTCTAGATATCAACTGATTTTTGTGCCTTTTTGCACAGAGAGTCTCTGTGCGCCTTTCAAAATGTAATTCTAGGTAAGATGCTGTTGTTTTGCACTGTCAGTCTCTGTGCTCCAAGATGACTGATGCTGCTGAGAAGCTGTGGAGCAACACTACCACCTCAAGTATGTTGTCTGGTCTATGTTGCGGTTTCTCAGTGGGATTGCCAGATTAACTAAATACTAATTTTAAGCTTCTTAACACTTAGTGAGAACAGTCAAAATTCCATTACTTTTAATTGTTTTGTAACAGGCTAGTATAATTACACTGTTAGCATCTTGGTTGGGAATTTCTTTACTTTTTTTCTTTGCCAATCCAGTCCAAATAAGGTGGTTTTTATTTTGCTGACTGAATTTCCTGTGCAACTCCTTTTAAACTGGTGTGTGAGTTGCTGGGACCCTAAATAAACTGACCAGCTGACTCATTATTCTTACCATTTGTACAACTAGTTTTTCCAGTGGTCCTTCCTGAACATAAAAAGCAATACAGTAAAACACTTGGAGGAGAGGAAGATGTTGCAGAAAAGCTGCACTGAGTGACTTCCAGTCAGTGTACAAAAAGTTTCATGGTCTTGTTTCAAGCTTATATTTGAAATCTCCTAATAATGACCAGACCAACTCTTGCTTTGCTTATGAGGTCTGACAAGATCACCGTCCATGTGATCTCATTTGTTGTATTCACGGCAGCCCTGGGGAGTGAAATAACTAGAGCAGGAATGAAGCTGTGCTTTCCTGCACAACACAGCAGAGCTCTATAGCAACTTGATCACTAGGAAAAACAGCAGAGACTTTAAATAGATTAATAGATTAAGTTTTGTCTCTGTGTGTATGTATTTGTGTAAAATGCACAGTCACATGCAAGCAACAGCCTAACTCATTAGCTCATGTAGAATAAATGGGGGATAATCACCCGTCCTGGTACCAGGCAGGTCAAGCTGAACTGAAGTTGGGGGAACTGGAGTGCTTTGTAAAACCAGTTGTTACCAAGTGTCTCCTGTTAATCTTCAGTTCCGGTTTATTTGGCTTGAAATTCAGTCCTGATGTTGCAAAGTTTGCACCTACCCATAGAAAGGTTTCTGTGCATTGTTCACCTTGACCAAACTGCAAAAAGCACCTTAAGGGGGTTAATCTTCCCTTCTTATCTGCAAATGTGAGAGAATGCATGTGAAAGAGAAAAGCAGCAGCCTAACTAGCTGCCAGTAGGCTCTGAAAAGTTGTTTTTAGAATTAACACACAAATACTTGGAAAAGAAGTGTTGGGGGAACCTCTTCTCTGTTTAGGGTAGCATACTGAATGCTGAAGTTTGAGACAAATCACAAACGGTAATTTGAAAGTTCAATTATGGGATTTTTTTTGTTTGGTTTGTTTTGGGTTTTTTTTTTCAGAAAAATAGCAAAAATAATGCCATAGCTCTGAACATCAGGCTTGGCCAAATTCAGANTCATCCATGTTATGTTCAAATCCACATAGGTTTTGTAGGTCATCTAGGCTTTTGATGCATCATGTATTAAACACCGCAAACTTGAACAATGCAGATATATCAAGTCTCTTAACAGAGATTAGTAATGGTCTGAAACAAAAATCACGTAAGTACATTTTCAACATTGTCCTGATTTGAGGACAAACCATGACAAACTTTTTTTTGGGGGAAGTCTTGACACATCTTGAAATGAGAATTGGTAAGAAGCTCTCTTTATTTTTTCTACTGTTTTAAAAAAAGTTCTTTTATAGACTTTTGAGTGAAAAAAAGCTCTTAAAAGTTTGCAAACAGCAGGAAATATCATTCTGGTCTAAGGTGAATGGTGAGAAATTTCAGCTTGTATATAACCTTTACTCTTGCATGCCCTTATGATTATTTCAGTAATGTTGTCTAAGAATGAATATAAAAAGAAATCATTGTTACCTCTTGTATTTTGCTTCCAGAAAAAATGAAAATACTCTACTACTTCAGTGGTTTAGTGAAATTGTTACTGTAGAGGCATGATGAAACTCATAAGAGGGTAGCAAATGTTGCCTGCCTCTTGAATTTGTTGTGAGATTTTCACAAACAAGCGATGGCTTATTTTTCTTAAAGTCAATAGGCAAGATTACTAAAACAGAGAGAGGTACTGAGAAAACAGTTTTCTCTGTTTTAGTAAGTGGTCCTCCCAATGAAGTGAAGAGATGACAAGGATTTTTTTTGCATACTTAGATTTTTAAGTGCTGTGTTGAAAGTTAAACAAACGAAGTATGAGGTTTGGTTTCCTGAGGAATACTTGCAGCCCTTGTGCTGACCAAAACAGCTCTCTCAAGTAGTCATAAGAAGACGTCCAGCTCGTCTAAAAGCTGTAACGGGGCACAAGCAAACACCGGACTGGGGATAAGCCCCAGGGCTGCCAGAGTACAAGCACCAAGCCTCCTGCAGCAGTGGAGGAGAAAGATTTATGGACAGGGCATGAGGAACAGGTCCTCTGGCTTTTGTAGCACTCAGCACAAGAGCGCATCAGTGATAAGAAGGAGAGCAAAATCCAGCAAAAATAGCTGAAGGTCTTTAGTGTGTTCCGTGTGAATGCAAAACACAGAAATCCCCTTTCTGCACAAAAAGGGGCCCTACACCCAGTGGTCATCAAGCAGCTTGTCTCTGATGTCCACTGCAGGTCTGGAAGGGAGATGAAGTGGGGGCTGGCCTGCGAGTTCGCCGCCTTCTCTTTTGGGGGGAATGTGGCCTCAATACCTTGAACTTGGGCAGGTCGTAAGAGTCAGTGGAGCATGACTGCTTGGATTTGGGGGATGCAGTCTGGACCTGAGCTGGCTGTATGCTTCGTGTTTTACTGCGAGCAGCTCCCACCCAAGCCACAGACAGGGTGCTGTCCTGGGATTGATCTTTAGGAATAAGGATGGCAATCACTTATCTTCAGGGTTTGCTTTCCATGGAGCTAAAGTGTTCCCTCATACCTCTGGGTGAGCAGCTGGGCTGTACCATGCACCGGTTAGTTAGCGTGGGACAAATTGTACCCCTCTTTCAAAAGTACAGTAGAAGAAATATGTGATGCAGGTGGTAACGGCCAGGATTATCTCTCTGTGCACCAGTAGTGTATTTACCATCTGCGTATGGAGATGGGGAGTTGTGTGGTATAGGCTTTGTGAGGGGATCCTTTTTTTTTTCCTTTGGCCATAACGGATCTGGTTGGTAAAAACAGCTTTTGTGATTGCAGGATTGCAAAAGGCTGAGTAGAAGGTAAATGCTTGGAAGTCAAAGGTGAAAGGCCCAGTCCGACCTTGCTCACCATCAAATCCCAGTGCTCCCATGGGGCTTAAATCCAGTCTAATGGCTGATGCCATTAACAAGCTACTTTGGAAAAAAAATATTAAGAATTGTTTTTCTGTTCTGTGACTATTGCATCTTCAGGGAGAGGCAGGGAAATTGCAGGATTCCCATTAGAAATATTTTATAAAGGTAGGCTGCATAGGGCCACAGACTTCTTTTACTTTCATCCTAGCAAGACTTAAATTTCTCGACGACTCCTTTTTTTTCCCTTTTCCACATTTCTAGGGATGAAGAGAGACTGCATAGTCTGACAGAAAACACTGTAGAGATTAACGTGTTTCCAAGTGCATCCCTCCATCTGTTGCAGTTTCTTGATTGATGCAATTACAGGCTTACCTACCTCTCGTTGTCTCTAACAGTTTTCAAGGGCATATCATTTTAACTCTTGGGCCTCTTGTCATTTTCTTTGGGGTGAAAGACGGCTGAGTCCGTGGGTTTTAGGTTGCAGTCCCTTTACCTTTTACTGTGATTATCACAGCAAGGCATGAGCTTTCTTGGACAGAGAGAGAGAGCAATGAGGAACCATTGAGTAGCCTAAAAAGCAAGGACATTATTTAGGTCAGAAGCACCACAAAGGGAACACATTACGAAATAATGAGCAGCTTTTAACTGTGCTGATTTTGCTGGGGTTGTCTTGAGTTTCACACTGGACTTGACAGATCTTTATCTCAGGTTTGGTTGTTCAGCTGTTATTCCCACACATGCATCTTTTCCTCCACATATGATAGTTGTTCTATAGTTTAAGGACATCTTCAAAGCTAGTCAGTGCTTCGTTCCTCCAGGGACCAATCTTCAAAGGACTAGGTAGCTGCATAAACGACTGCTGAAAAGTTGTATTCATCACCCTGAAGGGTGCTAAAGTCCTTTTTAGTGACTCCAAATTCCATGTGGAATTGGCTTGTTGACTAAGCCACAGAAAGATTACATCGCTGGTACAGGTATGATCATTTATGAATATGCCTGTGTGCTCTGCATACCTATGTCTGTTCTATTAGCACTTCATTTGCCTCTGTAGAAGGAGACCAGAAGATGTCATTAGTCGATGCTGGAAGTTCCTCACACCCCAGCGTTGTCACCATGTTAGTGCCATGTTGTTCCCTGCTGCTGTAACTGTTAAAGGTGCATTCGCACCCCACTCGAGGAGTCGCACACACATCACCCGAGTCTGTCACTGCCGGGACCAGGGTCCTGTCGCAGCGGGCGATCCCTGTGAGCACATGGGTGCCCCTTCCCACTCCTCACACACTCAATTACTCTTGGGCACACTCCCTCCTTCTCCAGGCTCAACCCTAGGTTTCCCGCAGCAGAGTCTCAGGCATCAGATTTTATAAAAATAAGTAATTTAATTGAGAGGTACAGCAGCAAAGTCAGCCCAGGCTGGGTGTCTCTGAAAAGAGAGGGACCTTGAACAAAGAAATCCTGGGCAATTAGATCCTTGAGATCTCTACACCTGCCCTTCATGTGCTCTTCACACGTCTTTTAGTCCCATGGTGATTTTTGATCTGGGGTCTTTTGACACCTTGGATTCTCTCTCTTTGTCCAGGACGGCTGTTGGTTGCTCGTATCTTGTTGATTTGCTCTCTCTGCTGAGGGTTGTCACCTTCTCCTTATCTTCTGGTGTACACTTTTTGTGCGCCTGTGCTCACTGGCAGAACATGGGGAGCTGAAAAGTCCCAAACTTAGGGAAAATACTACCAAAACATTGGTGCATTACCAACATTTTCCTCATACTAAAAGACTAAAAACAGCACTGTACCACCTGCTAGGAAAATTACTAAGAAAATTAAATCTATTGTGGCCTAAAGGCTTCAGCAAATCTAGCCGCTCATGCTAAGTAAAGCTGAGCAAACAGCATAAATCACACTGTATTATAACCCTCAGTAATTTATTATAATTAAAACCTGCTTATTTAAGCTAAACAACTAATACCTCTCAACAGCATCCACCATACCTGCTCTTCAGACTCCCACCTGGTACCTCTGTCCATGTCCAGCTTATGCTGTCATGGCCCGAGGTTCTTAAATGCCACATCATGTTGTGTGTCATCCTGTGGTTATTTCTCAGTGTCTGTACTTCCCTCATGCTTTCTTTTCCCTGAATGTACATGGGTGTTGTCTCCTATGTTTGTTCTGTTTCCGTTTTTCCTTATGTATCTTAGAAAGCAATGATCAGTCTGTCTTCATAAATGAACTTTAGACTTCTTTTCTCTTTTATTCAAATCATATAGTTGTTCCTTTGTCAACTTTCCTGTGAACTTCATGTGGGCAAGAACTCGTTTTTTTCTGTTTGTGCTTTTGTGTTAAGTGAGATGGCACATAGCATAATTTAGGTCTGAAAAGGACATTTCATTATTTAAGACAGGCATTTTTTCACGTGTAGAAAGAGCGGTCTTGACTGTGTTTTTATATTTTCTAACTGACTTAAAATAGATGAGTAATTTTGAGCTGCATGAATTAATTTTACACTGTGAGTCTTTGTTTTTGTATTTTGTTTTCCCCCAGTGCAATGTCTCTTTCTTGAATTAATCCAGTCTGATGGGAACAAGGACTTAAGAGGCCATGCTGCGTTCTTCCTCATAGCTGGGTTGGGCTTTTTTTGCAGGTGATCTTGCTCGCAGTTGGTTGTTGTTCTTCGACAGAACATGCTTTCAAAGATGGGCAGCACAAGTGATACGGGTAGCACCACTGATAGTTCAGTTTGGTGTTCTACCAGTTCACTTAGGTCACATGTTAGGTCCTAGTGTTGTTCAGAAAGGATGCCTTCTATAAGGAAAATTTAATCAAAAGTTTAAGTTTAATCAAAAAAATGCCACCAAGTTTAAGCACTGTTACAAAGCTGTGATTGATTACTCACTGAGTTGGAGGAAAATCTGAGGGAAAGGAGCTGCCAACAGTGGACTTGAAAACTTAGAAAAGTGTTGTTCCTTGTGTCTTGCCATTAAGGAACTTTTCCTCCATTTTGCTTAATTTTTTTATATTTGCTTTTATATTTTTATATTTGCTTTATTTATTTATTTGCTTTAAATTTAATGCAGTTCTCATATGAGAAGAATAACACTTGTAGTAAAAGCATGCCAGTGCAGTGCCAGGAGGAGTCACAGAATGCCTTACACATACTAAAACTAATAACTGATTTTAATGCTAAAAATATGTAGAATGTCAGCTACTCTGAAAATGAAGATTGACACTCAGTTAACATACAGTACTATTTCCAAAGTCTATGTTTAAAACCTAGAGTGGCAAAATGTACAGTTTTCCTAAAATTTCCATTCCCTGTTGAGCAAGCAAGAGATCATAGGCAGCCTTGGCTGAGGTGATCTTGTTAAAAAGAGTACTTCTAAGACTCTCCAACCTGTGTGTGATCGGAGAAGTAGGAGAGCTGCCGTGCAGGCTGTTCAGCGTTATCTGCATGGGAGCACCCTGCCACTGAGCTGCTGGCGCTGGAGATTATTTGTGTCAATGGCAGGTTACCCAGAGGAGCAGGAAAGTCTTCTCGAACAGCGTGGAGGAAAACACAAGCTGGTCAGAGTCCAGCGTTGGGGCAATGAAGATGTGTGTGAGTTTTATAAATAACGTATGGGTGCCAACCTGGCATCTTAGCTGCCTACCTGAAAGAGCACGTGCAGATCACAGACCGGGGGAGTGGGATTTTCAGAGGAATTTAGCATATGGACAAGCTGCTGCCAGGAATTCGGTATTAAAATTTGCCTTTGGTTTGTTGGTGATGGGGTACCAAGGCAGCCCCCCTCGGCAGCACTTCCTGTGCGCGCAAAACCTGGTTGGTTGGTGCCCAATGTGAAAAACTAAATTTATCCGATAGTTGCATGGCAAAGGGATAAAGTGCTTCTTTTATTGTACCTAAACATGATTCTAGTTTTGCTTAGAGTGGCAGTGTAACCAATTCACAGAAATTTTTTGGAAATCCACTGCATATTACTGAATTCTGAGATAAATGATAGCCTGTGCTATTTGGTTGCATTTTTATATGACAAATGTGTATCACTGTTAGGTTCTTTCATAAGTAGGGTTTACTGCTTAATGCAACAGTTAAAGTACTGCAGACTCTTTTGTTGTGGAACTAAAGGCCAGTCCAGTCATGCTTTATAGTAAGGGTGCATTTATAAATTGTTTATAGAGGGCTAATAAATAATTAATGTCTGTTATTAAATAGGTTACAGGCGTGACTGTATTATATATGGCAGTAGGCACACCAGTGGAAGGTGTTAAAGACAGTGTTTTGCCTAACTGCTGCACTAAAATCTATAACAAATGACCCTTTGTTAAAATGTATATTAAACATTTAATTTACTTAAAACAGATTTATAAATACTTTAATACTAAATATAATCCCAGGACCTGACTCCAACCCTCTAGTAAAACCCTGCCAAGGAGGGAATGAAGCAGGGTTGGCTTTTTGAGGTGACACTGAAATCCAGTGCTGTGAATGCCTGGTGTTGTGCTGACAAGCTGTCTTCTTGTAACATAAATAAAGGGAAATTTTAAAAACTAATTAATATGTTTTCTAATTAGACATAGGGCCAAGTTGAGCATCAGTAATTTGGAAGATAAAGTAGGTTATTATACTGACTACAAGATTTAGAGTCAAATCTCATTTTGAGTCAGGTTGAGGATAAAAAATTGTATTCCTAATGAAAATTAATTTCTGTTAATTTCTGTCTGTATTTAAACAGGCAGTGTTTTTTTTTTGTTTGTTTGTTTTTAATGCGGTCAGCTGCTGATGCAAATGCAGATCTTACTTTTAATGCAGTTTTGTGTATACGTTTGCTCTTTGTTGTAAGATCTGTTTCTGATTTTTCCTTTTCTTTCAAGGAAGGACACTTTTGTGGATACATTTCACATCATCCTATATTAATATGGCAGAGATACCATGAAGCTTTTTCTTCTGGTCATGGGAGAAAGAATGCTCTTTGTGCTGCCCTCTCCCAGTCCTTTTTTCCTTAATGGTAACTGATTGTTTTCGTTCCTTTCAGGTATAGTCTGACTTTTTCTGTTTTAGTCTGTCTCTACTAAGTGTGAGACAGGTTTGAAGGATATTCAGCACTTAGCCTTTTGAGAAGCCCTTTTCCAATGTGTGTTTGGGATGAGGCTTCCAGCAGCTGTTTGGTGGAAGAGGATATTTGAGCCTCTTCTCTGATGTAGTCCCAGCATTGTCTCCTCTCTTCTTAAGGTGACTTCTGTTGTTGTTGGAACAACTCGGTAGAGAAACTTCATGTACAGTGGAAGGGATGTGTGAAGGTAGGACTCCACTCTGAATGATCGTCTCTGGTGTGGAGGAGCAGGCTACTGAAGAAGCTGTATGTGATGAAGAGGGAAGGTGGTGCAAATATGTGCTTTGTAAACGGGTTATAAAATGATAGCAGTGTTGGTTAGAGGGGGCCCCTGGAGGTCATGTAGTCCAGAAGTTTCCCTTGAACTGCATCCATTGTGAATAGCAGGTCAGGTTAGCCATGGCTTCATGTAGAGGGCCTTGAAAACCTCCAAGGATGGAGGTTCCCCGGTCTCTATAGATAAACCTTTTCCAGTGCTCTCTGTTTTGCCTAAGTATGTGTTATACCACTGGAAGAAAACCGAGGTGGCATACAGCTAACTCCAGAGATAAGCTGGGCAGAGATTTTCGGAGTGGACGTCTTTTGTGTCAGTCGTCTGTGATCTGTCTCAAGTATTTGTGGTTTTTAAAGGACCTAGGATAACAAAGTGAAAATTACGTGGGCTATTTTTGTACGTCAGATGGGAGATCACTTTGTGCAGGAGTTGGTTTCTTCCATGTGGTGCCGAATCTTACTGAAACTTATGGGTGGAAAAGAGGCAGTTTTGTTGTTAGCCACACTCTTGTGTGATTTGTAATTTCTCATCCAAACAATAAAGATTTTTACAAACAGCCTGTTTTGCAACTATGATTTGACTATCATTCTACCACAAAAATACAGTGATTTGTAAGCCCACTGATTTAAATATTTTTTAGTGAGAACTGAATATTTTTTTTTTTATTTCAAGCAAACTGTTAATATAGAAACAGGAGAGTTCAGTAATGAATCACAAGTGTTGTCTTTTCTCTTTAATGCTATTCATTGCAAGTTTAATACTATTGTCTTTGTTCATAGTATTTGCAGTTATTCAGAAAAATCATGTACATGCTGAAAGAGACTATAGTTTGATGCATAATCTTAATTTATCAGTTAAAAGCATTGTGTAACCAAATTATAGTTTCAGAATAATTTGATCATTATGCATTGTTAAACTGAAGTGGTTGTATCTGAAAAATTCTGATGTGTTCAGACTTTCTTTTCTGTGTATAAAACATGAAACAGGGAAGCATAAATTGATTTATTTATGTAATCTGGTAAAAAGAAGTATGTAGTTTGGTAGAAAGAGTAAAAGAATATCTCTTTTTTCATCAGCGGGTACTTGAAGGAACTTGTACAATATCTTTGGAGGAGTCTTAAAGCCTTCCCCCCCAGCTTTCCCACCCCTGGTAGTACTAACATTTCATCACAACTTAGTAGAGATAATGCTGGTAGACTGAAGAAGACACAGTCATAAAAAAAAAAGTAAGTCTCTTTTCCCTTGCTTCTGCAGGTAGGGAGTCTTGTATAGGATGAGGTTCAGCTTGGCAGATCTCTTGCTGTCTGCTATTTGTGACTGTCATACGCTGAGCAGACTGCTGCTTCTCACATTGGAATCCGCTCTCAGGAGTTTCCAGAGTAACTCAAGATTAATTTATTTTTTCCTGGTAACAAATAGAGAAAATGAAGAAAGGATGATGAAAGTAATAAATGAAGCATGGAATAGCAGCATAACGGTTGCAGTGTGTGTGTGTGTGTGTGTGTGTAGCTTTGTGGCTTGAGATCAGATCTATTTAATACCATATAAATAGCTCAAGTCAATTTCAAATAGTGTGTAAACAGCCTCTTAAATACAAATATTTGCTGAATATTAATATTCATATTTAGCGGAGAAATGAAAAACACGTGAAAGTTGTATAAGTCTTTTAATCAACTTTTTTGTGTTCTCAAGCAGTTTGATCAGAATGCTTTAAAAAGTCACTGAGAAGAAATTAAAAATGCTGCTCAGGCAGTAATTTGAACCTGAGCAATAGGCAAAGTAGTGTTTATATATAGTAAAACATATTTGAGTATGTTTTGTAGGTTAATCCCACCCCCGATATTGTTACAGATGATGTTTATTTAAATGCCTTATCACTGGTCATATTTTTGAAAATGGTCTCTGAAACTCTCCTTAGCAAAACTACCTCCATGCCTGAAGTTCTTCTGTGGAACTCACCAGTATTCTTTAATTGTACACCTTTGAGTCCATTAAGACATCTTCACTATCTTTTTACTTTTGGTCACAAGCTGACAGTTTTAAGTATTTCTTTGCTAAGCCTGGTACATCTCTGATGGTAATCCCCAAGGATATCAGTGATTTGAATTTTGCTCCCGTGGCTGGGGTCAGGTGTGGACTCATTCAGCTATGTTAATAGGTGTGCAGTGTTGGGGCGCATGAGCTTATTGAAGCATAAGCCTTGATGCTAAGTTCTGGAAGCTTAAAATTGTTTGTCTGCAAAGAACCCATCTGGATTTCATTGTTTCCCTTCTTTTTGGTTTCCCTTCTTTTTGGTTTCCCTTCTTTTTGGTTTCCCTTCTTTTTGGTTTCCCTTCTTTTTGGTTTCCCTTCTTTTTTTTTGTTTCCCTTCCAATGCCAACTCCTGGCATCTTAAAACCTGTCCATGGCCTTGTTGAAGTCTCCCATTTGACTGTTTACTGTTTTGCTGCAGCAACTGCATCTTGGCAATACAGCATGGACTTAACATTCTGTATTTCCTGACTTGCCTGCCCATGAAGTTAACTTAATAACTGAATCCAGTATGGATTATAGTATTTTAGTAATGCCTACTCGCAAAACTGAGAAAATGGAATTTTCTATTTTCCAGTGTAAGCCAAATGTAAGATAACATTTTCTAAATTGAATATGTACTGTACAAAAATGCATTTGTAATTGGTAAGAGCAAAACAGCCAGTTTGAATTGTGAATTGTGTTGTGTGCATGGTAGAATTGCAGCCTTTTTAATGCTTATGTCCTTTAAATTTTGATTTAGAAATAAGAAGTGCTCAGCCAGAGATTGTACGAGAAGTGGTTTGCTTATTTTCCCTGTTTTAATTATAAGGAAATACAATGCTGTATCAATTTTTCCACCAAACATCAGCCATTAGTATGGAATTAAATTCTTTTCATCCCTTTTGTCCAGTATCAGCTTTCTTCCTTTCAAAGCAAGAAGAAGCAATTTGGAGAGTTAGCATTAGAATTTTCTATATTGCTAGTCAAATGTTAGGTAGTGTAGCTTCACAACTGCAAGATACTATTGTTGCTGGTGGTTGTGGTGGTTTGTTGGTTGGTTGTTGTTTTTTTTTTATTTTTTTTTTTTTTGGAAAAGCTCTCTGTTAGCCAGATTTTCAAATATCTTCCTTCTGTTGGTGAAACTTTCTGTTTGGGAAATATTGTCACTATAAAAAATTGTGGGAGGGTATTGAAACCAGTATTATTTTTTTTAATGACCTGCATTTCAAAAGAAAATATTTCCGATAACTTCCAGTTTGGAGCCTAAGCAAATTATCTTTAAAGTTGTAAAATACATGTATTTGGGTAGCACATTATCCCCTGGGCAGTTTGAGAGAGGACTCAAAGCTCAGCAAACTTGCCATGCGTGAACTGTAGCTTGCGGCTGGGTGCTTGAGCTTATCTGGAGTTGTAGCTGAGTGGAAATGTTGAGTAAGCTGGGGGTCTTGGCTAATCCTTCTTGGCCGCGATCCAGTTTGGGGAGAAGGAAGAGAATACCTCCAGCTGTCTACTCAGCATGTCCCTATCAGCCAAGGAGAGAAATAGCAGGCAAATGCTTAAAGCCTTCTAGCAGGTTAGCCAGGTGCATGAGAATTCAGCAGACAGGTGTGATAGGTCTGGCAGCCATATGGCAGTTGGTAGGTCTGATAATGTCAAATTGCGTACAGTTGACCTGTGGTTGAAAATTGCAGTGGTTTGAGGAGGAATACTGTGCATGAAGTTTTCCAGGATCAATTTATGTGTGCTGAGAATTTCTGTACATATACTTACACTTATATACCTGTACAGATGAAGACTGTCTTTTTGGTTGCGGTAGTTGCTGTTGTTCTGTTTTTCTTCTTTAGATAAATGCCTTGAGTTCTTCCACCTCAGTCCCCTGCGCAGAACTTCTCGCCCAACACGAGTAGCAATCTCAAAGCCAGTGGGTGATTATTCCCAGGGACCAGCGTGGTAGCTGCCTGTTTTGGAAGGCAAACTCTATGGCTCAGGCAGATGCTTAGTTGTCATCTACTGGACCCCAAAGTCTAGGAGAGTGAAACTTAGAGCACACCCTTGAAAATTGCTTTTCCTGGTGGCCTCAGCTGTCCGATGTTGCTTGAGCCTGCGCCATTCAATGCACTATTAAGCATGCAAGCAGCATTCATGACCTCTGCAGAGAAACTGCCTCAGAAAGAATGAAGGAACTGTGTAAAAGTTCATGCCAGAGTTGACATTGTGCCATCTGCAGCTTTGGAATCACAAAGCATTCAAAGGCAATGACCTGCCCCCCCCAAAAAAATACAGAAAAGACATTCTGAACTGGGGGAGGACATGTATAGGCGTTACAAAAAGCTTATTTTTTTCTCTTCATATCTGCATTGTCAGGGCATCCAGGAATACAGGCTCCAGCTTTTGCAGAGCAGTGTCATTGGCAAAGTGATGAATGTACTGCTGACTGCATGCTGAGACCCCAGTGGACACCTCCTGATACCAGTAGGTTGGTCACAGCCTCTGCTGTACCGAGAGGAGCCTCACAGCTACCATGTGTGAGGAACCGTGATGTGCAGCCAGGGCTGCCACTGGGTGCCTTGTTTGACGGAGGCCAGGATGATTTATGCTGAGGTCAACGTCTGCTTTCCCCATTTCTAGCAGCGCTGGTTCTTCTGTCAGAGAAGGGATTTGGATTTTACTGAAGTAGGATTCTTAAGAAATGGAGCCAATGTCACATTCATGGCTCGTCTGGTCCAAAAAAGTGAAACTTTGTGATGGTAAGGATTATTTCGGAGTGGTGTATAAATCCCTGGGCCCTTTCTTTTTTTCTTTTCAAAAGACGTGCTAGACTTCCTTACATTCTTCCAAGTTCAGAACATATTTTGGCTCATTTCTAAGGCAACGTGCTCCAGCCATCTCCCCTGTAGTACAGCTGTGTTACTAACCTGTTCTTTAACCTGTTGTTTCCTCCTGCTGTGTGTATTCCTGTTATATTTAAGTAGTAACGCTTTGTTCTGCTGTTTTGTGGGGGTAGAAACAAAGCATGCACCAAGACTTCAGACTTCCCTACCTTCTCTTTGCTTTGCACAGTTCTTGCATTGAATAGCGGAACTGCAGTTCTTTGGTGGTGTAGGCTTCGTTCTTGCTGCCTTATTAATGTCATTGCTCATTGAAACTCATTTGGCACTTCAGCCATTCTGTATTTATCACCTGCATGGTTGTCTTGTTCCTTAATGTGCCTTTACTTTCTTTTTTTGTTGTTGCACCTTTTTCTTGGACCAGCGAGGAATTTTTGATGCAGCCAGAGTAGCCTCTTATTATCTCCTGTCTGTCTTCCATTGCCATTGAGATTTTTTAATATAGCCTGAATCACCTCTTGTTTGTCTTGCTTTTTTTTTTTTTCAGGTTATCTGTTTTTTTGAAGAAACTCTTTCCACCAATTGCCTGAATTTGTTTAGAAACTTTTTCCAGCAATTCCCTGAATTTGTTTGACTTCTGAGGTCTGTTAGCTTGACTTTGATGCTTTCAGAACTTCGTCTCTCCAGAAGAAAATGCTATAATTTCATAATCAGTCATGCAAATTATTTCCACTATCACATTTTAGACACGTACTCAGGGAAATTCATCCTCAATTTTTTCATTCCCGTAAGATTCGTGAGGTGACTTGTTCCTTGACTTTTCATCCTTGTTTTCTCCCCTTCCCTCTTGAGACTAATTCTCCGTTTCATAGAATCATAGAATCGTTAAGGTTGGAAGGGACCTTTAAGATCATCGAGTCCAACCATTAACCTAACCTGACAAAACCACTTCTAAACCATATCCCCAAGTACCACGTCTACACTTTTTCTAAACACCTCCAGGGATGGCGAATCCACCACCTCCCTGGGCAGCCTATTCCAATGCTGGATAACCCTTTCAGTGAAAAAACTATTCCTGATATCCAACCTAAACCTCCCCTGGCTTAACTTGAACCCATTTCCTCTCGTCCTCTCACTTGTCACTAGGGAGAAGAGGTCAGTCCCCATCTCTCTACAACCTCCTTTCAGGTACTTGTAGAGAGTGATAAGGTCTCCCCTCAGCCTCTTCTTCTCCAGCCTAAACAGCCCCAGTTCCCTCAGCCGCTCCTCATAAGACTTTTCCTCCAGACCGCTCACCAAATTTGTTGCCCTTCTCTGGACACGCTCCAGCACCTCAATGTCTTTCTTGTAGTGAGGGGCCCAGAACTGAACACAGCACTCGAGGTTTGCTCACCAGTGCCCAGTACAGGGGGATGATCACTTCCCGAGTCCTGCTCACCACACTCATGGTTGATTATGGCTGCTGGAAGTCTACTGTTTTACTCTTTTGTGATAATGTTCATTATTTCAGCTTGCCATTGAGATAATCTGCCAGCCAGGAGCATTAGTGATAGTCAGTCATTGACTGACTGGTTCCCACAGGAAACTTGCAATGAAATTCAGGAAACGTTTTGCTAGTAAGTCTGAGACGCATTTCATGTAAACTGGCCACAAAACTTACAAGCCTTCTCTCCAAAACCTCGAGCCTTTACAGGAGGAGAATTGGGGTGCATGAGAAACTACCACATGCATGCTGCTCTCTGAACCTGAATCCTTCTTCTCTTTCTTGTTTATGGGTTGCTGCAGAGGTGTGCCAAAAGGCTGGGCAGGAGTGTCTCCGGTGGCTTTCCAAGTAGATGACTGGATTTGCATGTTACCAGTTAGCTGCCCTATCAGCCTGTAGGTACACCAACACTGAAATACTGCTACGGTAATGTGCCAGTTTGTGAAACCTGGAAGGGAGCTCTTCAGAGTGTCCTACCAACCTCCAAGTATGGAGTTTATTCTTAACAGAGTTTAAAAACATAACTGGAGCAGGCAATGAATGGGAAGGAATGATACAATCTTTGTTTGACTATTTATCTGCAACTCAGTTTAACCATGATATACTGTAAAAGAAGAAAAAAGATAATTATTTGTCCAGTATTAACTATGACTCTGACAAAGGAGATCAGCAGTGTGATCCTCCAGCCTGTCTGTGCTACTGGCCAGGGTCCTCCTGTTCCTCTTTTTCACTCCATGTTGCAACAAGTGAGATACTAATCTGCTATCTCACCCCACAGCTTTGAAGAGAGGATTTTAGGTTTCAGTAGCAGTGATTCCTAGTGATCTTCAACCTTGTGGACAGCCCTGCCATATTTAATAAGATATTAAACCTATACTACCTGAGCAGAGCTGGCAAAGCTACTAGCAAAACTGTGGGTCCTTCTAGCAGCCAGATACTCAGAAATACTGTTTTCTTCATAGGAATGAAAATCAAGTTACATGACACTTGCTTTGTGGGGCTGATGGGCGTTGCATACCCAGTCAGTGCTGATCTGAGGTGAGTCTAACTCATCCCTGGGGAGCTGGCTGTATCCATTCATGCTTCTCCTTCTTCTCAGCCTTCTCCTGGTGGTGCTGTAGACAGGGAGAAGTGCTTTCTGCTTCAGGGTAGGCAGTTGCTTTAGGAACAGCTGTAATATTTTAACACAATATTACTCCACTGCTTGGAGCTATTACTACAGCAGAGCCATGGTAACCCCTCACTGACATCCATGCAACGTAAGCCGTTGTGGCTCCAGTTGCTGCTGAAGCTGATCAAAGGTGACCTGTCTGGCTTTGCACTGCAGCAGGCTGGCAGCACCTCCAGTACTCAGTAACACATCTCACTGTGGGGTGGAGGGACTCTCCCATTGAAAAGACCACTGTGAAGCGCTGAAGGTGGTAGCTTCCCAAGACATTGTAGCTTGGGAAGGTGTCATCTGCCTGTCTCGTAGGCAAGCAGTACTCAAGCACCGTTTGTATGGCAGCAATGTTCTCAACAGCCTGTGCGTGCTACCAACATGTTGGTTAGAAGGAAGTCACTGTTTTTCTGTTGGTGTATAAATACAACTACATTTTTTCTTCATACATGATTTTAAAACATCTCAGTCACTGGCACATTCTGCAAATTAACTTTTCCTTTGAGCACAGTGGGTGACAAGTGGCAAGTGGTGAGTGGTGAAACCCCGTGTTTGCAGTGTCGTGGGTCGGTGTCAGCCTTGGTTTCTGCTCATACAGGACTTTGAAGCAACTGTCGGTCATATGTAACCAGTGTTTTAAGTCTACAAAGATGTGTGATAATACTAGGTGCTCAGGTAGGTACCACCTACTGGTAATCCCGTGCCATGTGTATAGCTTTAAAGTTTGCATTTTGCAGTGCTTTGCTCTCTGCCAGTGACTCTCCTTACAAGAGCTCCACGCTGCTGGCTCTGCTTACTGCCAGGGCAGGATGCATTGCATTAAACTCATTAGCTATCGCAAATTATATACCAGGGAAAAAATAGCATGTAAAACCCTGTAACTATCCCATTGAAAGCTGCAGGGAAGGCCAAGGTTAGCACCTTTATTATCAAGAAGAGATGGAACCTCATGTATTTTTATAAAAATCTCAGCTTACACTTTAGAATGTGTTTTGTCATGCAACTGTTTTTTTAGCTGCCGTTCAGCATATTTTATAGTTATGGTAAGTTGGATAGTTTATATGGTTTAAGCCCAAGAAACTACTTAGAGGTTACCTTAAAAATACATAACATTTTCATAAAATGCCAAGTTTGAGATTCTAGCCAGGAGAAGGAATTGAAGGTGTGGGCAGAGCTGTGTTGGCAGTCCAGGACTGCCAAAATGAGCGCTTCTGCTTCTTGCTGCTCCTGTGTGGCTGCTCGCGCCCTTGGCAGGCTGATTCAGCTCAGTCATCAGCAGAAAACTGTTCACTTTTTTTGGCTGGGTTACTTAACTGGGAAAGGGGGAAAAAACGAGAAAGTAGTGAGAAGAGGATGTTTTTCGTCCTTGGTGTCAGTGGGTGGTTGGGTGAACTCAGCCTTCTCTTCCGTTTGCATGGGAAGGAATTGGGCTGTTTCGGTGTAAATAGCTTGCCCTCAGTGAGGAGAAGCGAAAATGGCAAAGGCTATGTGAGCACCAGACTGGCTTTGCATTGGGCAGCCCTGAGAAGTAAATGAGAAAGGCGTTTTGCTGCCTGTGGTCTCTGCAAGTCAGCAGAACACCCAAAGAGCTTGTCTTGCTTCTTCTGCTACAGCAAACTCATCGCTGATGACAAAAGATTTCCATCAGCATCAGTTGGCTAGTCTGGAGTAAGCCTCTGCTTCCTGGCCCCTGGGCACAGGGGAGAAGGAAGGGGACACCATCTTTCAACCCACACAGAGAGCAAAGAACTGTCTGTAGTGTGACTTGAGGAATGATACGTCTAAACGGTTTGGCTTTCTAGGGTGGTGGCATTAGATTGGGAGAGGCAAGAAGGTGGGAGAGGAGGCTACAGAAACAGACAATTTATTAAGCAGAGGTAAGTGGCACCTGAGCAACCTGGAGGCATAGAGCACTGGGAAACTAAATAAACACTGAAAATACAAAGCCAATTAATTTCAGCACGTTTCACTCTTCATTTGCATCTGTCATTTGCAAATGAAAGTAAGTATTTCTAAGGATTGCTGATGCATTTGAGATGTTCAACAGTTTTCACATGGGAATATTGTGGGAATAATGCTGTAGCTCTAGTGGCCCAAGAGAACTAGGTTTGCAGGAAGGTATGTTATTTTGCTACACCAGCAAATACAGCTGGAAGGAACCAGACAAACTTTCAGGTGCATAAGCCTTACTTCTTTCCTAACCATGGACTAGGCAGCCTGTGAAATTCTGCTGGAAAACTTTTAGAACTACATAGGTGCAAAACGTGAGTGCAAAAAGAATAAAGATTTTGATTTGAATTCTTAGAGGTCATCAAGAAAATCTGCCTTTTGATGATGTATTGGAATTTGGAAATCAATGGAAATTATCCCATTCAGATTGGAGTCTACAGAAGAGTGTTTTAATTTTGCAATACTTGGGATCTGTTGTAATTTCTACAAGCTGAGACCTGAGACAAAAATTAATAGGAAACTCAGCCGGAGTCAGCTGAAAGTAATGTGGGGAACACTGTGCAGTGTGACATCTTAGCATAAACCAAGACAGCCTTAGCAGATGAGAATATGTAATACTGTGCAATTAAATGTTTGTAGGAGAGACTGCAGACCCCGCTGCAGCATGTATCTCTGATCTTTTTCAGAAGATCAGTGGATACCAGATACCTATTCAATGTTTAGTTATATACTGGTACACAACTTAATGTGTTGCTGGAAATAGTTATGCTGGTGCTTGAAGTCTACAGGAGATGAAGTAGTAGAAGCATGAGAAATTAAGACAAAAAGAATTTGTGAGTTGCAAGTGTACGGGTAAACTGAAAAAAAACCTGCTGTTATTTCTAGTAGTGTTAGAGTAAAAGGGCATGTACTAGGTTACAACTGTTTTTGACACTTGAAGCAGTATATATAGTCAAGGGGAGGGTGACCAGAATTAACAAGGCATATTTTCAGGACATGTTGCAAGCAATCGAGTGGAAGAGAGCTAGAGGTGATGGGAGTGCCTTCCCAGAATCATGGTAGGAGAAGGCTTTCCCTGTCTGTAAAACTGGAATAAATGAGGAGAAAGATCAGCTTATTTGGAAAGAACCATCAGCCTAATACAACACGCTGAGGCCGCTGTTCGTTACAGCACTGTGTATAAGCCCCAAATGTTTAGATGCATACAAGGAGAACGTTTTCTGCTGTCTACAGAGGAAGAAGTAAGTGGATATGGATGATGTCAAATACACACACTTTGTGCTGCCTGTGTTTGCAGGGCTGTGATGGGAGCTCTCAGAGAAGGCAGTGCGCATAGCCAAACAAACATCGAGTGTCTCCTGTGGGACATACTGTTTCCTCAGACGAGTGTTTGAGTTTTGCTTAATACTCAGGTATTTCTAAGAAAACTGATCAGATTGTTGGTAGGACACAGAGCACTAACATTAACATAGATTGTGTTTTGAGCTGGAAAAAAAAAAAGTAGACTAGCGTGATTAGAGGCTCTTGGAAAGAGCAGTCTGCTGGCCTCAAGCTAAACAAACCAAAATGTAAATTATGTGTGGGTGAAACGGCATGCCTGGGAGAGCTGATGTGCTAGGGGTATGAGTGCAAATAAATCACTGCAACGTCCAGGCTGTGGCTAATGTACCTGCCTAAGCAAATGGAAAAGCGTAACTAAATTCTTGGGTATACCTCGAGTTTGATGCAGCATCCAAATTGATCTTCCCCCCCATTCAGGGAAGCTGAGTAGAGGCATGCGCAGGGGACTCTGCGGGGTTCAGCTTTTTGCAGCAAAGCACTTCTGCACCCAGCGCAGCCCTGTGGCCTCTTGTCCCAGTCCTCTCTTAGCAGGGTTAATCGGCAGTGGGCTGGATCACCTAAATCTCAGGTGACTTACATTGGAAAAGATTATATGTATGTACATAGGTATATATGAAAAAAATAGAAAAAAAATAAATATAGGGGAAAATTATATTTGTATATAAATGTGCAAGGAGGGGAAGAGGTAGAGGAAAATGACTGTCAGTATGATCAAATAGGGGAGAAAGAGTGGTTTGCATACGTGTCTGTCAAAAATATGAAACTTTCTAAAAGAAAAAAAATTGTTTGCTTAGTTGAAACTTACCAAAATCAGCACACCATCAAGAGATTCAGAGCCATTTTTAAAGTACTGGATTGATGGGTTTGCAAAAAATTTTTCAAGAAACCCCACATTTGAGATGTTTTTAGCTGTTGTACTATATTTAAAATAAGGATTTAGTGCTACTTTCTCTTGTTTCAGAGAATGAGTTTTATATTTTGGATATTAAATGAGTGGGATTCCTCAGACTCTCTGGATTTGAAATGAAGTCTGTATACCTTTTTGGAAACAAAAAAAAGCTGCTTGTATGTATAGGTCAGAGTGGTGACTCTGGAATACTGCAAGTCTCCTGAAACACAGAAGATCTTTTCTGTGGAGCTACTTTTAAATGTTGCTCAGCTGCCTTACTCTTCTTCACAATAAAAATTATGTATGGATATTGATTTACTAGTTTTCATTGTATTTTTTAATTACTGTTTAAGAAAACCCCAAAAGTTAAATGGGTGGTGTGGTATATGCAGTACTTTATTCATACATGAAGATTTTTAAAAAATTAAGTCTTAACAATCCAAAAATGCTAGATGCATCTTGGTGATGCTCAGATCTGCTGGAACATTCCCATTATAGGTACTTTTTTTCCCCCTTTTTTTAATGCAGCATCAGATGTTAAAAGCATAATACCTATTGCTGGCAGAGGAGATGGTAGCATCTAGGGACATTGCTGTGATGTGCAGTCATTCACCGTTGTAGAATTTGTGGCGCAGACTTTGTATTGCTTATCACCGTGATTAAGCTGAGCGTCGGTGCTGCAGTAGACAGGTACAGTACCTGAGCTGTGCTTTGACACAGTGCCAAAGCTGGGGAGCTGCAGGCTCTTGCTCTTGCTCCGTCACATTGATTTTATAACTTTCTGGATAATGGTTATGCACCACTGTACCCTCAGTTAAATTACATATATTTTTGGTTATGACATGTGGCTAATAACACAATGAAAGCAACTGCACTTCTCAACTTCATGGAGCTGTGTATAATAGTTGCCTGCTTCTGGCAGGTTTACTGGGCAGCTTTCAAGAGAAAGCAGAAGCTAATTTATTGCAATTCCTTACTCTTCTAAGCCCAGCTTTTGAACTTCATGGAAAAATGTGGCCATTCTCCTTTTGTTCTTTGTCTCCTTAGAAATAACAATAAACCAAACTCAGTGCTTGGAGTTCAGTCATAGATGGAGAGATGGAAACTTTCTCGGTACACATCTTCTTATGGAACAAAACAAAGATACTGGTGGTTTACCTTTTATGGACAAATTATTTCCCGAAAGGCTTTGTGATAATAACCTCAGCCCTTCTTCTGTAGGCCTATGTTCATCTGAACAGCTGTTTGAGTACCCTACATATAGTCGATGAATCTTGCCTGGGCGGTGCAGGGAGTGTGAACACTTAAGTTAGATACCAAAAACAGATAAGGTGCTGGTACTTCCAGGTTTTCACTGGCTTTTATGGAAAGTTAGGTGGTGTCATAATGTTTTGAGTTCTCATTAAGCTAATGGCATCTTCCCACCTCAAAATGTAAGAAGGTCATTTCCACAGCACAGTTAGCGTGATTACTGTTTACGTTCTGGTAATATTCTGATAACTGGTTGGCTAGAACTGATTAAATGGTTCTTCTCTTTGGACTTCAGTAGGTACTTGTAGGATGTATGAATGCCTTGTTCAGTTAGAGCGGAAACTTGGGGCAAAACACACCAGCTTAGCAAACTGGGCACTGTAGCAGTNAAATAGAGTGAATGTATTATCAAGCCATGGATTGATGTGTAATCCAACTGCCTTGGCAGGGAAGGGGGACTCTGGCCTATGGCATGTCTATAACAAAAATTACTTCAGTGTTGTCACAAGTTGATTGGAAATATTTTTTCTTCACATTACTCATGGGATGTCAACAAGTATGCAAATGCGAAAATTTAACATATGTTTCCTCGCTGCTTTTACACAGTTTCTCACACCAGTTTAATGAGTAAAAACTGTCTTTTAAGATGTCACTTCAAACCCAAGTCCTTTGATGTAGAAGACCATCTCACTGATATTTTCTTAGTTTTCTGCTCAGGTGTTAAATAGTTTATTCATTTGTTAATTTTACACACTTGGACTCTAGCCATTTTTATCTTGTTCTGGCTTTATGCTGTAGTTAAAGTTTGTATATCTGGTAATCCTGCTTGTTACACAGTGTTGCATCTTTTTTGGGTTTCTTTGGTGTCTTACCTCAGAGCATCAGTTTCCATTGATCTTTTTGCTGGAGCTAAGGCAGTAAAACATTAGTATCTTTCTTTTGATCTCTGTGGTAAATGCATTTATTTCTCAATGAAGCTGTAACATTGTTAACTTCTGTAAAGACTTCCTGACAGCATAATAACTAGGGATGGACCGGCAATTTAGATCTAATAAGACCCAATCAGGTTATTTTGTGTTGTGCCTTCTGTCTCACATCTGTTCGTGGAAGGTGGTCCTGGCTTTCCTGTCACAGGAGCCAGGCAGTCCCCTCACCATCGCCATCCTGCTCTTAATTTACCGCAGGTGGATCAGCTTGGAAGCTTAAAACGTGGAATATTTATTCTTTTCCTGAAATCTGCCATGTTTACCCCCTACGCTTAACAGACACAGTTGTTTCACCACTTCATTTCACTGCTAGTATGTTCGGACCAAAATGTAATAATGCATGTTAAAGAGTTGGAGATGTTATAGTTTTAGTTATGCTTAAGTAGCACATTCTGTGTGTTTAAGTCAAAGTTTTAGCGTTGTCTTTTTTTTGCAGTGTTGAAATATCTTGGATTTTTTGGACGGGTGAAGATGGGCACAGGGTAGCGATGTTGTGTTGCGCTGCAGCACAGCTGCACGTGCAGTGCTTTGCAGGTAGACTCCAGGAGTCCTGAGATGAGGCTCACAAATCTTTCTCGATATTAAAGTATTGCACTGTCAATTTGGGTATCAGGGATGCAGTATTTGCTAAAGCTTTCAACAGATGTCAGACTTATGAAGGTGGTGTGCCTGCAGTAAACTCCTGTCTTTGTGCTGTCTTGCTTTCCTTCGCGGGGTAGAAAGGATACGATCACGCAAATCCTTTTATCTGGACTGCAGGCTTCATGTTTTGATAAGAACAAAAAAGGGAATCTTAGAAGACGAATGAGATGCTTTAAAGCATTACTGGGTATTCAAGTCATCTTGGCCGTTGTAGAAAGTGCTTCCTTTTTGCCTGTTACATCTTTCTTAGATTTTGTCTACAACCATTTATTGCTTAAAAATTGAATGATAGTTGAACCGAGAAGAATTAAGTCACCAAGATGTGACATGTGATTTCTTTTTTTTTTTTTTTTTTTTGACAGGTGCAGTTGTGCTTTTAGGATGAGAGGCTAGTAAGGGTGTGATCCTTTCTCTCTCCGCAGTAGTTAAGAGGCGTATCACTCTGTCCTCTCTGAGCTGCTTCGCAGTTAAGCACTGGATTGTACTGTGCTCTGTTAGAAGAACCAGGTGTTTTCTGCTCAGCACACTGAGCTCTGGATTTGTTGATATGGCACAATACTGTTTTGTAAAACACTGGAATTAAAAAGTAGATACAACCCTTCTCAAGGTTCAAACTAAAATTAGTCACGTTTGAATATCAATTTAATTTTTTTTTTTTAATTTGAGGGAAAAAAGCAAATTTTTGCTTTTTAATTTGGAGAGAGAGAGTAAAGTAGTATGTGTATTGCATGTACAAAGTATAAACGACTAATGAAAACAATTTTTATGGAATGCCTCTCCTAGATTTTAAAATTTCACACTTAATAGGTTACTGCAATAATTACTACTCTGTCAGTGCCATGATGACAGTTATCTCATCTAATACTGCGTAACATTTTGAACTGTAACAGGAAGATAGGTATTCTCTGCCTCTCTATTTTGTTTAGTTAAACTACATATTTTTGAATAGCAACAGTAAAATGTTTCAGGTAAGAATAGTGGTGTATCACGAAGTGCATGCAAATATATTTTACTTCGTAAAAACAGTTCAGCTAGCAAATTTAAAAGGCACACAGCCTGACTTTCTTTTCTTTTCTTGGACTGAAATGTTTTATAGACAATTTCCAAGCATTATTATTAAATCATTCTTTTAAAATGAGGTTTCATTTTGAAAGGCTTGAAACATGCAGACAGATGGGAGCCTCTCTGGAGAGTTGCTGAGGAATAGGAAGTGTTACTTCTTTCGTTTTCTAATTTAAATCTAGCCTACCTAGCCTGTATCAGTTGGTTGTCGTTACAGCTCCCCTGTTCTTAGGTTGCTGAACGGGGCTTCCCAGCCCAAGCTGTGGTGTGTAGTCATTTGGGAAATGAGTCCTCTTTCTGCAGTGAGATCCTTACTCCAGCGCTCTTTAGACTTAGATGGAGATGTGCCTGGGTGCTGAAGATCTCTTTCTGGGGAAGTTCCTTTGGGACCTGTGGGAGTCGTTTGTAGTTCTGTTGTCATTGGAGCTCATAGAGGCACACGTCTGAACAAATCTAGAACTCTGCACTCTGCTTGAGAGACGTGGTTGCCTGCATGCCCGTTGATGGATGCTGGGATTACTTTTCCTGATGCAGCCCCAAGTTTGCGCATTCTTCAAACAAACACGGGCTATTGTCCAAGTGTGCTAACAGCTTGACACATTCCACTTGTTAAAAAAAAAAAAAAAAATCATCTGGAAAAATAATGGGTGTTGCTGTATGTATGTGTCGTATTTACAATAAGCATGGTATGGAGGGGGCAAACACAGAGCAGCAGTAGGTCAGTTGTTAGCGGACTGGGCACTTGTCCAAATATCATTAAAAATGTTGACATTAAGTAATTTGAGGGTTTAATAATATTTAATTAACTACTGTTTAAACACCTCTGCTCAGATCGACCTACATGTCTAGTTTAAAAGTTCTCGTATAGATAATAGATTTGACATGTTCAGTGTATAGTGGTTTGTGAAAGGTGATAGAGGGCACCTCAAACTTCTGATAATCCTTTGTTTCTAGAGAAGAGGGGCAAACAAATGCACAATGCTAAATATTGTCCTTTTTGTTTGTTTTCCAGATTAGCACTGTACGTATATGAATATCTGCTCCATGTAGGAGCACAGAAGTCGGCCCAGACGTTTTTATCAGAGGTATGTTTCCCCATCCTTTTCTTACACAACTTTCTGGTGTGTGCAAGTGACATAAATATGTGTTGGTCTAGAATAAATAGCAGTGACAACCCTGAATTTCTGTTTACATTGACCAGCATAGATTTCTGATTCTGCAGAAGCCAGTTTGTCATGTCATTTAACATGCCTTTGCATGACTATTTTTGCTGTGGTTTGTTATCCCCATTCTGTGATTTGCCATTACATTGGGGAAAGATTAATCTATTTTCTGTAATAAATGTGCATGTTAGAGAATGCACCGATGGTGCTCTTTTTTGATGACCTTCTAACTTATTGTTGATATCTCCAATTGAGAATGATGTACCCTCCAAAGTATACAATGGTCATGTATTTTCTTAACATGCTTCTAACCGCTTCACTTCTTTTCATCTGGCAAATCAATTATGACTGCAACCGTTTAGGTCCTGTTTCTTAAAAAGTTTCAACTGCTAATGGAATTTTTACTTTCACACAGTAGTTACTGTTTTTCATAGTCTTTCAAAGACTTTGTGTGCATCTTTTGAAGACTGAAGTAAATAATGTCTCCTTAGCATTTTACATTCACACAGGGATACAAAAATAACCGTATGCCAAACATATTGAGATCTTTTGGATTTATTATTGTTTTTAATCTTTCTTTGATGAGAACATTTAAGATAATAGTTGGATAGTGAGCAGAAGTGAGGGAAAAAAATAGGCAAGAAGTTGTACTAGGAAAATTTGCTGCTTTAATGGATACTCCTCCAAAAGCTAATAAAATTACTGTACTGGTGATGACATTTTGGAGGTGGGAGAGGGGAGAGTGAGAACTCAGAGAGGGTTTTTTTTGGTGTTTATAGAAAATTCACATAGTAGAGATAAGGAAAAGGGGTATGTTTATGTTTATAGTAAAGTATGGTTTTGACAATTGTTTTTTCTCTTTGGTAAAGCAATGGAAAAATAAGCAAGAAAATAATGGAAATTGTCATCTTGGCTTTCCCCAAACAGCTGTCATTTGTAAATAATGCACTGTGCAAGATTAATTTTTCTCATTTTGGTTTTATGATGTATTTGCAAAATGAGCAGTCGGCAGAAGTGTAACTGGTATGACATTTGGATTTCTAGAAAACATTCAATACAGTATCTTGAAACTTCTAAAACTAATTCTTGGGTTATAGAGAAACTCTTAGGTCTGAACGACTGTAATATGATAATTTGTATCAAATCATCCAAATTAAGAGTGATACTAGCCAAAAGATGGTAAATACGGGGCAGGGACAAATAATGTATAGAGTTGGTATAAGGTGTCTGTAAGATTTCTCACAAAGCTGTGAGTTTATTTACCTCATTCATTAGCAGTGCAGAAGGGTAAATACTAATTACTAATACTAAATACTGACAGTACTTGTGAATGGTTGTATGTTGGAACCAGAGGCAGAGAGGCAGTTACCACTGATACAGAGAAACCTGGAAAAAATTATATTTTGGGCAGATAGGTTCAGATTGAGAAAACTGTACACTAATCAGCCTTGGAGAAAAAACCCTAAAATGCGTTGTAGACAGGTCTTAACATTGTAACGCCCATTCAGTCCTGGGCTGTATACCACAAATAGCTCTACCCCAACTCTACCCCATGTGAGTCAGCTGTTTTTGTTACAGACTGAGTATTGGTATATGAGATCAAAACAAGAGCACATCAGTTGAGAGAAGTGTTAAAAAAAGAAAAAGTCTTCTAGCAAATTTATGCTGTAGTGAAAGTTATGATTTTCCATGTGTTTTTATCCTTTTCTGGCTTACGGCTGTTGAGAAGCAACTGCCCTGTTGCCGCAAGCTTGTTGTGAGAGTACTTCAGGTGTAGGAGACACCCAGGTGGCATAGGAGGAAATTTGTATTGGTTTGGTCCCACCTTAAAAAGTATGGCTGTTTGGGCTCAATGCCCTCTCTGCTCTGGCAGTCTGCACCTGCCAGAATAGTTTCGGTGGATTTGATTAAAGATGAGATAGTTCAGAGTAGCTCTAAAACTGAACATTGGGGCATAAAAGAAGTAAGCATACGTAGATTTTCTGAGCTATACAGCAGTCAGTGGTATCTATATATGTATAAATGACAAAGGTTAAGAGCTCTTCCTTAAAGATCTACCAGGGAATGTGGCAAAGAGTAATGGAACAAAATTAAGAAAAGGAAAATTTAAGTTGGCTATCATGGAATCCACTCTGCTACTAGATAGCTTGGAGGTGGTTCTCCTAAGTATTCCTGTATTTTTGTAATGCTTTGTGTCTAGCTTAAATTTCACAGAACTGATCCACAAGTCAAAGGTCTGGAGAACCTGCCCTATAAAGAAAGACTGAAGGAGTTAGGTCTTTTCTCCTTGGGGAAGAGAAGGCTCGGGGGGACCTCATCACAGTGTTCTAGTACTTCAAGTACTAGATGTACTAGGGTGGCTACAAAGAGGACAGAGGCTCTTGCTTCATAAGGAACCACATGGAGAAGACAAGGGACAATGGGTACAAGTTGCACAGGGAGGAGTTTTCGTCTTGATATGAGAAAGAATTTTTTTTTTTTTTTCGGTGAGAACAACTATTTACTGGAACAGCCTCCTCAGGGATGTGGTAGAGTCCCCATCACTGGAGGTTTTCAAGACGCAACTGAACAGGGTGCTAGGTAATCTCATCTAGGCTCCCTTTCACACAAAGGGCTGTACCAGATGGCCTTCCAAGGTCCCTTCCAACCTGAGACGTTTTGTGATTCTGTGAGTCAGTAAGGTCTAGAAGTTCTCTGCTGATCTTTCAGTTAGAAGGTAAACTGTGGTCCTTGTTGAATACAGCCTTCAAAGCTTTGTTGCCTTCATCTCTAAAACATAGGACCTCAAGCTCATCTAACATTGTCCTGGATCTCTTGATAGCAGGGACCTCTTCAGTTTGTTGGCTATGTCTTGTATCTTGGTATGCAAATTTACTTGCTTTCAGGAGACATGGCATGAAGTACTGGGCTGAAGTAACTCAACAGCTGTTGCATACCAATTCGTCATACAGCTGGCAAAACGGCAAGGGGCTAGCACAATTAGCTTTCATCTAAACCATGTCCTTGCTTATGAATGTTGAATAGAGCTATTCAGATGGGGTACACACATTTTTGAAAGAAAAGAAGCTGTTCTACTCCAGAATCTTTGCTTTGGTGTCCCAGCTGCTGTGTTTTCCTTGAAGAGCTGATCCTTATCCCATGTATTTTCTATCCCTGAAGTTAGGTTGTAGCCTTGGAAGAATAATTCCTGTTATCTTGGCTGGACCAGGAAGGTGGGCATTTTCCAGTTAATCAATCACTGGTTGTGAGCTTAATCGATACAGTTGACAATTAGGGTATTTTTCTAAAATTATTAACTCCTTATAAATCTTTTTAAGACTCTGTGATCAGACAGGCTGACATCTGCCACGTGACACAGAAGTATGTATTTTTTGAAAAAGAAAACAAAACCCCTTCCGACAAGCCTCAAACTTCTATATTCCCTTCATGGTCCTTCTCTGAATAAATTTATCAAAGATGATATATCAGTTAAAAAGGACCAGCATAAGAATTGGGTAATTTCCTCATCAAGACCTGCTTTGGAGACCATGAATACTGCTTAGACGTAGTGAGGGCTTTCTACACAGACATAATTTTTACTCTTAACTGAATGATTTTTCAACATCAGGAACAATATTTGTTTTGCTTATACATTGCATCTCTTCATTATGTTGCTTTTGAAACTTCTCAGAACTCCTGTGTTTTAATGGTGATTAACACAAGTCCTTCCAAGCCAATCCCAGCGTACACGAGGAGCAATCATAGAATCATAGAATCGTTAAGGTTGGAAGGGACCTTTAAGATCATCAAGTCCAACCATTAACCTAACCTGACAAAACCACTTCTAAACCATATCCCCAAGTACCACGGCTACCCTTTTTTTAAACACCCCCAGGGATGGCGAATCCACCACGTCTCTGGGCAGCCTATTCCAATGTTGGATAACCCTTTCAGTGAAAATTTTTTTCCTAATATCCAACCTAAACCTCCCCTGGCTTAACTTGAACCCATTTCCTCTCGTCCTATCACTTGTCACTAGGGAACCATGCCTGAGAGGAGTGTGTGTGAAGAATGTGTAATGCTTTTGTAGCAGCTTTGGCTTTTATTTACATTTTTCACTTTTATTAATATTTTTATCTGCCAGCACTTAAGCAGGAGCTTTTTAAAAGATGCTTTTAATATATTAACTACTGTTACGTGGTGTGTGGGGGGGATTAAATGACGTGCAGTTGGTTCATTCTGCCAACTTTACAAACAGAAGTGATAGCAGCTCAAGGTTACCTTCTAAAAACAATTTTTAAATAGCAGAGTGATTTTTGAATAGTTGTATTCAAAAAATATATCAAAATTACGTTAGTTACTTCATGTGAGTGCAAAGAACATTTTTAGGTGTACAAACTACATATTCTTCTCCTGCAAGCTATTGACAGAACTTGTATGTATTTAATTCCTTAAGAATTGGATGTTGGAGTTGAGAATCAAAGTTTTAGTCTCTTTTGGAAGGTGCCAGCTTTACCACTTCTTTTTGCATTATGAACACTCTATCTACCTTTTTTAGTAAGCTTTTAAGTACTTTTGTGTATATATATATATTTAAATACCCTTCATATTAAGGATATTTAAGCATTTCATTAAAATAATACTACTTTTGTCTGCCGTTACTTCTGTCTCTAGAGCAGGATATGGTTTGTGTTTGAACAGTTTTTTTGAACAAAATTGGACAGGAAATAATTCTATGTGTAGTTGTAACTGGAGGAATTTGGAGTGCATGCATTGCCCTAGTTTCACCCGGTTTTAACATGAGATATTCTTCTGTACAGTATCGTGTGGGTTTCTGCAGGACCTCCAGTTATTTACGGCGGAGCTCCTTCAGTAGTTACACGGGCTTTATTATAGTCCAAACTATGTAATTTTGTAGTTAGGGACAAACTGATGGCTATGGCGTTAATGAAATGGTTGCGTGATCATAGTTAAGATGCAGCATTTGGGAAGTATTGCAGAGACACAGGATGCTGTCACTGTGCGTTGTGTTGTCTAATGGGTTTGCTGATCAACAAGAAAAATGTGAAGGCAAGAGTAAGAGTTCTTAAACTGCATTTCCTTTGAAAACAGTGTTAAACAAACAGGGCTTCCTAGGTGGGAGAGAAGTCATAGCCAGTACAGCTACATTCAGGAGATGTTGCCTGCGCCCACAAAACGAGCCAAATGAGCTTTGCATTTTCAACAAGTGGTGGGTAACTGGGTTTTATGTAACTGATGCTGCTTGTATGTGCCACATTGCCTCTAACAGTAAAGCACTCCTTGAGGATTATAAAACACTGGCTCGCTTTGGATGCGGAGGGAAGACTGCCACCTGCTGAATCAGTAACATTAGTTCTGTGTCTTCTATGTTTTCCTTAGTGCAAACTGGAAAATCTTTTAGATCATTTTAAGGGTACTTTTAAACATTTGCGGGGGGGTGTAATGCATTTTTTGACCTTAAAATAATGCACGTCTCAGTGGTGGAGTGATAGAACATACATCCTTAATGAAATTCTATTCAGAATCTAAAAATAATATTCTAAAATTTCCTTTCCTAGAATAAGCAAAGCTTTTTTTAAGTATCAGCTATATCAGTAAGTGTAATAAGTAAGTAATATGGCCATCCAGATCAATGATGACAAAGACTTTCATAACTGACATCTTTTGTTCTTTCTCTTTTTGCTATCTGCATGAATTATGTAATGCATTTAAGTCACAATGGTCACAAAAATGTACACTTCAGTTTTTATTGTTTTGTTTTAGATAAGATGGGAAAAAAACATCACACTGGGGGAGCCCCCAGGATTCTTGCATTCCTGGTGGTGGTAAGTACTAATTTTCCTTTCCTCTGATTTTTAGAATATGTCAGTTACTAGTTCCAGCAGCTGGAGGAAAGAGATTCAGGTCAACATTGTAAAAGGAACGTGAAGGCGAGGTTCAAGAACCATTTTATTGTTAAGAAATGAAAGAACAGAAAACTAGATGTAGGAAAAGATGCAGATATTGGATACAGGAAAAGAAATATCACATAGTGCATTGATAAGAAAGCATCTTTGAAAGAAGACGGCCTCTGTTTCTTTCTTCACCACCTTCCAGTAAATTGTGTATTTAGCAGATCATTCTACATATCCTAAATAATTACATTTGAAAAAAACAGTATGTACAGAGACTGCATATAGATGTGAGCTTCGTCGGTCTTCAGTCCACATTCTAGTCACGGGAACAGCATATGAAAGTAATTAGCTGAACCCAAGCTACCAGCCTTTTTGAGAAGCTGCGTGCATTAGCATGGGCTTGTTGCCGCAGTGTCTGTCTGAATTTGTACAGTTTCTCTCAGCTCATAAGACGGGTAGACACAGCGTTGACTTGTAATTTTTTATGCACGATACCATTTGTTGATACGTACTGGTGTGCAGACACACGTGCGTGTGTGGAATTCCCAAGGAGAAGAGAGTGCTCATAGTCACTGCTGTTTAGCCGTGCAAATTATTAGTTGTCACATGATTTGAATATATCCAACATGCCTGTGTTTGAAAGAATACAAAATACAGAGAATATGCCCAACTGTCAGGAGTACAAGAATTTACAAGTTTCAGAGTGGTCCCATTCAAACCTGACTGATTTGTACCGCTGCATGGAAGGTGGCATACTCTTCATTTACCTTTCTTTCATAGCTTTTAGCTATGTGATGGAAGCCTGGCAAGGGTAATATGTTCCTTATATGTCTGATGTCTGCATTATCTTAATTTTGATCATCTGCAACAGAGTGCTCAAATTTTCCACAATTCATTATTATGGTTCTGGACTAAGTTACAGAAGATTAAGTCTAAAACAATAAAGAAACTCTATGAAATTTTTAACAAATTTTATTCTTTTAATTGTTCTAGCATACACATAATTTAATTCCAGAAACTTTGTGCCAGAACTGATTTGTGCGTAACTCTATTTGAAGTTGGCTGGGGAGGAAGACCAATGGGAGTACCATAATTTCCTCTTACTCTTTATAACCCAAGAACATACCCATCTATTTCCTACTCTTGTCCACACACCTATTTCTCTGGCAACTTTTGTTTAAAGCACAGTATTGGACATTGGAAGAACTCCCAGTTTTCTCTCCAGTTTCTTTCCTTTTTATGTTATTACAAATCTGTGCCTTCCCATGCTTTGTGGAAGTTAATTGCAGCAGTTGCCAAAGGGATGAGGTTAAATGCAGAGCTTCCGTAATATGCTTTATACCCTTAAACCTTGTATATTAGATGAGCTTCTTGGTCTATACTGTAGTGGTGTTAAAGGAATACAGCACTGCTTGCCTTGGAGAATCAGATATCAGAACTTGATTCTTCATAAATGTTTTACAAAGCTAAATTATTTCATAGAGGTGAGCGCTTTCATCCCTTGGCAGGGAAGCGGTAAGTCTGTTTCTATATATGAACATGCATGTGCGGTGTGTGTATACCATAAAATCTGCACAAGTATTACAATGATTTTCTTACTAACTCTGTGACTTCTTAACTTGCAGTGTATTTTGGGATCTCTACTGTGCAGCTCCAGAAAGACGAGAAACATGTGAACATTCAAGTGAAGCAAAAGCCTTTCATGACTATGTAAGTTTTGTGTGTATTTACCACACTTCCATTAATTGTATGTATAAAAGTGACAGAGAAGTATTTCTGCACTACAGTGGCTCAGAAATGCAGGTGTCCATCACAATCCCCAGTTTTCTGGACATGCCTTAGAATTAGGACTTCCTAATTCTGCGATTACCTAGCACCATATGGAAAACTCCTGGACAGATGTCAAAGTGCTGTCCCATGTGTTAAAGCAGAATGAAGAATGTCCTTCTGCCCCCCCTGCTATGGACACATCAGGCTGGTCACAAAGGTGCAGAGTGAATGGGAGCACAGATATGTCCTGCCCGAATAGCCATACTCCGTCGGTGCTAAAGAAAAGGCTGTTCGGTAGATGGAATTGATCACCTGGCTTCTGTCATACTGACTTAAAGTGTGATTGTTCATTCTTCAGGTATTTGTGTATCCTGAAGTAGGTATTTTTCATCAGCTTTAGTTTAATAAACACTTAAGTATCATAGAACAAGTTAAATGCACAATCATCTTGTTGAAGAGAATGGGAGGAATAAAAGGCAAAAATATTATGCCAATTTTGATGCCTTTGAGACTTAATTGAAAACACAGCAGGGAGTCTGACGGTGTTTTGCCTGCAAGGACTGCTGCTACTACTATTACCACTACTAAATTCTAGAAATTAGAGTCCAAAACATTGCAACAGTTTCATTCCATTTTCTCCATTCTCATAATGTAAATGGAGCTCTCCAGAAACGTGGAACTGTATTCCAGACTTAGGATGGAATTTGAGTTCCTTCTCCTATGTCAGCTCCTTTCCATCTGGTGATTCCATTTTTACTGACGAAATCCTTAGGAAGCTGACCACTCTGAGTTTATCGTTCCTTTGGGCCGTTGGTGTAGTCTAAAGAGGGGGTATAACTCTTTTATGGTACATCTCTGAAACCTGTTTCCTTGAGTGTTTTCCAGGTCTGTCTTAGAAATACTGTCTAGTTACTGCAGAAAATCATTTCTACAGATAAAATTAAAATTAGACTGCCATAGCCCGGTGTTTTAGAAACACAAATTTGGAAAATGGAAATTAATCAGCTAAGTGACCATTTTACATTTTCTGTTGTCATAATCTGATAATCGCTTGGCATCCTACAGCATGTGAGCTAACGGTGATCTTGCATTATTTGTTATTAACTTGTAGTTAGGTGGTAAATGCACCATCAACACAGTTAGAACTGTTCAGCATATTTTAATTACAGACCAATGCCACTTTAATACCCTGTTCTTGAGGGTCAGATTATGAGGCTAACTGGTAACAGAGCTTGGACACTTTTGCACAGTCATGTCCAGGCTACACTGATCACTAGTCATAGTTAATAAAAAAAAAAAGTGTTTGAGAGAAGAACAAAGTTATAAGGAAGTGTTCCACCCAAAGAGACGTTAAGGTCAACCAACTTGGTAAAGCGTATTCCTCAAATTAAAAGTGAAGTAACTCTTGCATGTACAGTTGCTGCAATCTTTTTTACCTGTTCTGTTTTAAATATACAATTGTTGGAAAAATACAATATTGCGATGTATATTTGAATCATTGTTATTAGAGCAGGGTTTAATTTCCCACAGAAGGAGAAGTAATTTTACAGGAATAGTTTGTGACTGCAGGGAATGACATTAGTGAATTAAATTTGTGGAGATCAGCATCCACAGTACAACAACTGACTTCAGTGGGGGACATTGTGGTCTCAAAATATAATGTGTATAACAGAAGAGAAAAAACCTGAAACCTGTAAAGGTTGTTGTGAAATAATTTTGAATTAAAATTATCATTGAGAGGAAATTTTCAATGAAAAAGTGATTGGAAATTTAAAAAGGAGTGGAGTCCACGATTCCTCAAACTCATGAGAGTTTCACAGATCAGTTACTTCACTATTGAATCTAAATTTTGACTTGCATTAAGAATTTGAGTAGGTGAATCAAAACAATGTCAAGTTAAACAATACTGTCTTAGCATCACCCTTCTGGTGTTTCTTGCTTCTACAGGCCTTGGAATATTACATGGCCTTATTGCTCAGTTCTTTCGCATTATGATGGGTAAAAAACCTGAGAAAATAGAATCATAGAGTGGTTTGGGCTGGAAGGAACCTTAAAGATCACCTCGTTCCAACCCTCCTGCCCTGGGCAGCGACACCTCCCACTAGACCAGGTTGCTCCAAGCCCCATCCAGCCTGGCCTTAAACACCTCCAGGGATGGGGCAGCCACAGCTTCTCTGGGCAACCTCTTCCAGTGCCTTACCACACCCAGAGTAGAGAATTTCTTCCTAATATCTGATCTAAATCTACCCGCTTTCAGTTTAAAACTCTTACCCCTCATCCTATCACTACACTTTCTGAGTTCTGGAAGGCTGCAATAAGGTCTCCCTGGAGCCTTATCTTCTCCAGGCTCAACAACCCCAACTCTCTCGGCCTGTCTTCATAGGAGAGGTGCTCCATCCCTCTGATCATCTTTGTGCCCCTCCTCTGGACTCGCTCCAACAGGTCCATGTCCTTCTTATGTTTGGGGGCCTCAAAACTGGACGCAGTACTCCAGGTGGGGTCTCACGAGAGTGGAGTAGAAAACTCAAAGGAGTTCTGTGTGATACGATTTTGTGTCTGAATGTTTAAATTACTGTATAAAGTAGTGTTTGATAATGGAAAAATAAAATCATGGTATGCACATCAATCTGTGTTAAGACAGGATGAATGTTTATTTTACAATTAAATGGGTTTATTTTAGAAATTAATTCACCAGGTGTTTCTAAAACCCATTCTCTCTTAATCTTTTAAGGTGAGAGGAAAATCTAGCTTTTGCATTATTTTTGTTACAGTTGAGATAAACTCATCTAATATCCAGCAAGACTCCTGGTGTTCCGTAGCATCATGTGCTTTTTGCTTAGTAAGATAGCCTGTATCATAAGTGCATACTTTTTAAATCTTACATGTATTTAATATTTCATGAGTGTATTGTACGCTTATGTTAAAGAACATGACAAATCATTATAAAATACAGCCAAGCATATTTCACAGCAGAGGAGGATGAACATTTATTAAGTGAAATCCTGACCCATGTCATGTTTTGCCATTGACTCTAGAGGGGTCAAAATTCCCTTGTCTGTGAATCGGTTGCTGGATTCTGGCTTCTCCATCAGGCTGAGGGGTCTGGTAAATCAAAACTGTGCCGTTAAACTGCAGGTCAAGTAATAGAGCATTTGTAGCTGTACTGTCATATCTGCAAACTGTAATTGTCAAGTACAAAAAGTACAGAAGGTTTGTTTATTAATTCATACTAGCAATTCAGAATTTTTTATTAGGTATGTGTTCTACTTGACCTAAGAAAAAATCATTCTTGCTGAAGCTGTGAGTGATCTGGTTACAACATAGTCATCTTTAGCACTAAGTAGGCTGAATTAGCTGAACAACTATCTTGTCTGTCTTTGCTTTTGTGAAGAGAGAAAGGTTTAAGAATGTTTGATGGAGGAGGAAAGCACTTGCAGATGATTTAATGATTTGTGAAATATTGCTGCCTCAGTCAACGTAGTTGCGAGTCAGTCTGGAACACACACAGTTTGACTCATAAAATGAATAGATGGAGAAAGATTTGGCTTTTTTAAGCTTACTTGAAGTTCTACAGTACCTTAATTGCAGTTGTAAAAATAGTGGCATTTGATTTCCGCCTTCCCTTCCTTCACCCCTTCTCAGACAATGCTTTTTTGAGAGCTGAGGTTTCTTTCGTTATTTACTTTGCCATAAGATTTCAGCATGTGCTTTGCTTGTCGTTGAATACAATTAAATAACTGCAGCTGGACTTTGTACATCTGCAATATACTTGCATGAGAAGACTAGCAAGATCCTTCTTCAACTCTGTCTGTAGTGCTGTCACGAAAAAGAGGGCACATGGAGTTTCCTCTAATATCAACTGACTAATCAAGCGAACTGAGTCTTAACCTGTGTGTGCCTATCAGTCTGTGCCACTGAATCTGTTCTTGACTATTTGTGTAAAACAATAGCAAACCCAAATTCTTTTAGGTAAATATTCTGATATATGTGTGTGTATGGGTTTCTTTATATAGTAGCATCCCTGTTCTGCAGATAAAGTGTTTGGAAGTACTGTTTCATTGTGTTTGGATTGTGCTAATACAGCTTCTGATTTTTATCGAGCTAGTGAGGGGAGAAGAATCTTTCATGTCTGACAGCAGGAACATGAAGTGACCCTCAAGGTGGAGGCTGTAACTGCTTGCAGTATTAACAATGCTCATATTACTAAAAATCCAATAAATAGAAAAGCAAAGGCCTATTCTGGCTTTAAAAAGAAGATTTTCTACACTCATCCTAAGGTTAAGTATTTGCAGCTCCTCCACGTTATCTAAAAGGGATTCTATTTTTATTTCCTATTGAGATTTGCAGTTGGAAATGTTTTCTTCTGAGCGAGCAAGGTTCTGAACTCATTAGGTACATTTATATAATATATTTTAGGCTTGAAAAGACAGATGCGTGTCATGAAAGTGCATGTGCTGGATCAGGGAGATAGGTTCTGCCCTTGAAGTTTTAACGTAAATAATTTAAAATTAGAAATTGTTTACATTTCAGGTAACTCGGGAGAGAAAACTGGTGCTTGCTCACCTAGCCTATTAATATTGCAGGCATTTCGGTAGAAGCATCTTATTTGAAGCAGAAAAGCCCCCGTGTTTCTTTTGCAGGTATCTATTACTTTTCTGCTTTGAGACAAAATTTAGTCATCGCTGTAGAATGGGTTTTTCTTTTTTCACAGTGTCCTAAGGAGATCTTTTCATCTCTCCAGTTAAGATCTCGCTTCTCTGGGGTCGAACCAAGATCTTCTGTTGAGAGAAGCAGGTTCCAACGTGTATCCTGTTCCTGCCTTTTTTCCACTTCTTTACAAGCTGAAATGTACTGGGTCAAAAACGGAAATAAAGCATAAACCTTGTGGTTCCTTGGAGAAGAATGGATTTTTAGCAGCACCCCTACCAATGAACTTTAGACTGTCACAAGTGACCATTCTCCACTTCCTCAGGCCTGGCCATTCATTCAGATCTCTGGACCCTGAGTTTGGAGGGGTGGTACCTAAAAGTCCTTTCTTACATGATGATTTCTGTATGTACCAGTTAAGATCTTTTTACAGTCCAGAAGGTCGTGTGCTTTTTTTACCCTCCTTCCAATGGAAGTTCTTCCATATGGTGTTGGTGCAAGGAATGATCTATTGATTCTCACAAGTAGCTATAGTAAAATCTTGATTATTTTCCAGGTAAGGTTTTATTAATGTCTTCTCCACAGCTCTTCAGAAGATCACTGTTGGTATGAGTAAGAGTCTCTTGTTTGTTTTTATGGCTCCCAAAAGAATGCCAGGTAATTTACAGGAAAAGAAAAAAGACACATTCATTGCCCCAGAGACTGAACAGTCTCATAAACTGGTATCACGTTTCCACCTGACTTGTTAGCACGTTTTAATAGTGAGCTGTGTGACAGGGAGCTTAAGTTTACATGAAGGTTGTAGGGTATATTAAAGACTAAGCTATAAGCGGGTCTGTCCAGATTATTCCTTTAAAGGTCATAGTGATATAAATCAAATTTTTCTAGAAGTTATTAGGCATAGCGTTTGGACAGTTGAGATGGCTGATCAATCTCTTTGTGAGTCTTTCATAAGAACAAGTTGGGTCTCTGCATTTATTGCTGTATTTTATGGGGAAAAAAATTATGACTCTTTTCTCTGGACGCATCTTCTTTCAGCAAAACTAAGGCACTTGCCTGCCCTAAATGCCCCAAACCCCCTAATTTGTCATTAGCAGTACTCAGAATTTGAGGAGTTAAGAACATTTTAAAGTCTTTTTTGGACTGAAGATTACCATGAAAGGCCTGTGAGAAGATGTTCTCTAAAGGCAACATTAAATGCTTGTTGGAAGTGACCATAAATCTCAAGCTTTATGTTCCCATAGCACAGTGGAACTGTATTCTGCAGCAAGGACTGCTTTATTCTAGTTCCATCAAACTACCTTTTTTTACTTCTAAAACCCACACAAAACTGTCTTCTGGGTGCAGGTTTTTGTCATTCTAAACACATGGAAGCTTGTTCTGTTTCAGGATAATTTTTGAAAATGTGTTTTCTTGTTGTATTCCCTGGATGGTCTGAGTTCACGCTTAACAGCAGTCACAATCTTTTCCAGGCAGTCTATCACAGGACCTCCTTCTGCCTTTTGTGTATCAGGGATGGAAGAACTTGTTTTAGCTCTTGATTTTCTTGCCCTCCCTAGCTCTTGGTACTGTCATCTTCTGCAGGCAGCGTAGCTAGGGCAGCTTGTGCTTCTGGGTCCTGTCAGGTTTGTTGCCGAAAACTGTATTTTAGATCTGTTTTCCAGCTGTTTCTATGGAGAATGCATGTTAACTCCTTCTGCTTAAAACGAAAATCAAAACAAGAGCGTCCCTATCATCCCCAAGTGTGGAAGAGCAAGAGATAAGTACTGGATGGGGGTGGGGACGCAGGAATCTGAGATAATGGTTGTGGTGTCCCCTTCTCTGGAGATTTTCAAGACCGCTTGGATGCAGTCCTGAGTAATGTGCTCTCGGCAATCCTGCTCTAGCATGGGAGTTGGACTAGATGATCTCTAAAGTTCCTTTCCAACTCTGAAAATTCTGTGATTCCGTGATTCCATGGTAACTTACAAAATGCTAAATTCAGTGTCACTCATGGGATGAATGCCAAATTGTATTGCCATGGGATCATGAAATATATGGGTCCATGAATGAAATCAACAAATTTCAGATCTCTGAGCAATTGGTAGCCTTCCCGTGAACTAAGGAGAACCTCTCTCCA